>BPVZ01000211.1:196402-211873 GCA_020521535.1 Rubroshorea leprosula | reverse complement strand
AAAAAGTTTAAGTTGGCGTTGACATGTAAATCTATAACGGAGGTAACGATGCACGTGCAGCACGTGACCTTCCGACATTGAATTTTGCCTCATTTCCCTAAACTAGAAACCATGAAGGGTAAAAACTCATATATTGTAATATGAGGGGTAAAATGCCTCAAATTCAAAAAGTTGAAGGGCAAACGGGTACCTTTTGCCGCAATCCAGTCAACAGTTTCATTTTTCTTTATTTTCAGGAAACAAGATCGACTTTTTTCTCTGGCCAACAAGGGGGACTCTAGGGATTTGCCATATTAGACTAATCCAAGGTAAATTGTCTTCTTAAGCTTAAAATATTTAGGAGTTTGGAAATAAAGAGAATGGATAGATGCATGGGTTAGGGAATTGATTTTACTGTTGGTTTTGGAATTGATATTTAAATTGTGAATTTGAGTGGCATAGCATGAGGAATTTTCAAGGGGGAATCATTTATTTGGGTGATTAGTTTTCAAAAGTATGTGTTGGAGTGGTTGGATTTGAAGAAAAGTATATCAGTGGCATGGGTTATAAAATTATTTCAGTATGAGCCTAATAAGTATGAAATAAACTTTTACCTGGTAATTGAATTATGTTTATTTTGATGTTTATTTAGATTTCGAGTAGCTATATGGAAATTGCATTTTAAGAGATACTTATTGAGGTAAGTAGATATACCCTCCAGTGTTTTTAAAATAAATTGATGGATTTAAATGGGTTTTATCTAGTTTTGATTTATTTATCTATTTGTTTATTTATTTGATTATTTCTTGGAGAACGATCTTTACTAAAATGTTTTTAATGATAGAATGAGATGATTTGTGGGCCAAGTATAATATTTTTATTTAAGTTTGAGATGAAATTGTGGCCATGTGGAGGTGGTTAATTTAAGTTTGTTTTTCTCCAATATTATTGAAATAGTTATTTTTGGAACGATTTCTTTTGTTTGTCCTAGCTATATGAGTAACCCTTGTGAGGGTTGAGTTGTTGATATTATGATAGACCCGGAATTTATGGATTGTGAATTGTGAATTGTGGATTGATGATTGAGTATCATTGATCGTAAATTGTGAATTGTTACACAGCCATAAGGGACAAAAAAAATGAAATATTTTGGTTTCGAGGAAAGAATTATACTTTTATCGTATCATTTTTAATAAAAATTCAGTTTTAAATTTTTATGCCTAGTTGTGATGGATGAGTATACTACTTACGGAGTTCTTAAACTCACGTTTTTAAATTTCATCTCATTTCAGGTGAGAAATATGAGCATCGGGTTTTACATGGGGATTGAGAGATCGTTAGAATAAATTGGCAGAATTTATCAATAGCTCAATTGGAAGTTTATTTGGTTTTATAAAATAAGATGTTAAACATTTATATTTTGGTTAAGGGATTTGATATTGTTATTTGGAGACTATTAAGATTTGTTAATGAAATTGTTTATTTTATAGTTGGAAGGCCACATTAGAACTTTATGGAAGATTATATTGATATGCAAGTAGATGACCTTACACATTTACGGGGTTATTCTATAGATGTGTGGCATTTGTTATGTCCAAATCTATGGGTTGGGGCGTGACACCACAGCTGCAGATTTCAAGATTAATTTACAATAATGAGGAACAGTTGCACCCGCAACATAATCTTTTAGAAGGGTAATGATAAGGTTATGCAGACTATAATTTTCTATACAACTTCTATATGTTAATTAAATAAATAGACATATATAAAAAAATGAGTAAAAAAATTAATAATAAAATAATATATATAATATTATATATATATATGAAAAAACTGTATAAAGAATTATCTCTTCTAATTATTTTCCTTTTTTAGAACAAATTTTATAGCCCACACCAAAATTTTAAAGATGAATGCAAGATTCATATTGCCTGGCGGATTGTATAACTTGCTTGGTGGCACAGTTAATTAATGCAAACCAGGATGGATTGTTGAAAGTTACTAGTTAATACCCCGGGCCCTTGAAATAAAAAACTAAAAAATAAAAATTTAATATTAAAAGGAAATTAGTAGTAAAAGTATATATCATTACTTAAAAGAAAAATATAACAGTGAGTTATAAGGAATTTAATCCCAATTATGTCAATCCCCATGATGTTAGCAATATCTGCATATTTAATTGCTTGAAGACACAATCAAAAACAACAAAACACTTGCAATGTTGTGCCCTATTATAGCCATACCATCCATTGTCATATATGATTCACAAATAACTTGGATAACACAACCTCAATGTAAGGAATCTGCCATAGGAGGTTTCTGCAATCAAAATTCAACTTGAAGAAATGAGAATTGTCTTATGTTATATAACACATTATCAATTGTGTTTTGCAAGAATACATTTATAGAAAACAATAGAAACTAAATCAATACCTCAAAAGTATATTGTAATGAAGTTCACCCACAATGAGGCCAGCGAAGCCCAACAATAAACTGACAACAAAAGTTATGAAGCCTATAGCAAAGTTCAAATAAAAGTACAGTTAAGTAGATAGAATAGAATTAATAGCACATGAACTTTCTTTAAGATATCTCTTTGTGATACCCCAAACTTTTCTAGAATATTTAAGTGAGTTAGGGACTTGTTTGAGAAAGAAAGACTGTTTTGGGCTTAGTTGCCAAAATTTTGAAAGTTGAGGGACTTAAAAGAAAGGAAATTAGGATAAGGATCAGGGCTGATATTTCTCTCCTCAGCCACGTGTTTTGCTCATCCTCATCATCTTCTTCTTCCCGATTCTTCCTCCCGAAATCCCCCTCCAAGCCGCCGGCACCAGCTTTGAAAAATTGGTGAGAAAGCTTGGAATTTCTCCTTCTTTCTTGTCCAAGAACCTGACTTGGAACCCAGAAATCTTTCCCCTTTGCTGGAAATTCCAGATCTGCTTTGCTCTGCTCTGTTCGGTTGCTGCTCTTGCCGGTTGTGGGTGCAAAATTCTGGGCTTTTTCGGTAAGAAATAGCCATTAAATTCTGTTTTCCCTTGAATTAGCTTGGGTTCATGTTAAATCTGTTGTTCCTCCAGATTTTTGGGTAAACCCGTGAGCTTCCCCTACACTGGCCGCCGGCTTCTCCCCCTGCCAAGTCCGGTTCTGCAACTGGAAAATTTATGGTAGGTTGGCTTCTCTAATTCTCGAAAATTGGTTGATTAGTGGCTGCTTTGTGATGTCTGAATTTGGCTAGGAAATGGAGATGAAATTGATAGTAATTAGACCATGATTTAGCTTGATTCAAGTGGAATTTATATGATTGAGTGTTAATGGACTGCTATGTGATTTTGGAGAAAATCCCGTGGGATTAGCTAGTGTTTTGGCCAATTGGTGGGAGTGGAGTTACTGTTCACGTCGGGGTCACTGTTCACGGTTACTGTTCACACCCCGAGGGCCAACAATTAACGGGGATTTAAATGATTAGTTTGTGATATGAGAACGATTTTGGGGATATTTGATCATGTGGAGATTTATGGAAATAGCATTGTGATTAGGAATGATCCTAATGATGATTTCAGCTTGAATTTGTGATAGTCCGGTATTGATTCTCGGATGTCTTGATTAGGTTTCCGATCGTTCTGTCAGTTAGTGCGTGAATTGAGTGCTCGGTTTTATGCGAGTGAGGTAAGTAAATTATGGTAACGCCCTTTGATTTTTAAAAGCATGTTTTGATTTGTTTTTGAAATGGTGGCGAGACTAAACTCGTTTTATGCAAAAGTAAGTATGATTGATTTAAAGTGAAATTTCTATGCTTTTCGTTAAATTGAGCATGCCTACTTGAGATTTAATTGATTGTCCTGATGATTTGAAAGTGATTGATGAATTATGTTCTTCAGTTAAATTCAGCCTGTTTTGTCTCCGATATGGTCATGTTATCCTGTTGCCCGCTAGTGGGAGTGTTAAACGCTAGCACATGTCGACATGCATTTCTGTAGAACCGGTTCGTTTCTGTTATCCTGCTAGTGGGAGTTAAACACTAGCAATTCCTGTTGCCTGCTAGTGGGAGTGTTAAACACTGGCCGTGACCTATGGAGGAGACGTTTATTTCGTGCCTGTACTGTATCTGTTTTCGTGATTGTACTTGTTGGCATGCTTTAAGTTTGATAAGGGGCACTCCATATTTACTTACTGAGTTTATCTCATAATTTTTCCTTGTCCACCATTTCAGGAAGTGAAACCGAGGACGGGGAAACCACGGGAAGTGACGAGTTAGAAAGCTAGCCATTTCGAGTTTGATATAGATTGTAGATAGAAATCATGATCTTGTAAACTCGAGTGTATTGGAGATTTTATGATGTTAGAGAAAGTTTTAAAGATTTGATCTTCAGATTTTGGTGGTATCAGATTGTGATATGAAAGTTCCGAGCCTTGTGCACTTGTGGGACTTGTCTCACGAGTGTACGACGTCTGTCGCACCTTGAATTTGGGTTTTGGGGCGTGACACTCTTTATACTAATTTGAAATTTAAAGAAACATTTCTTGTCATTATCCAATCTGTTTTTCTATGAAAGTGCTGTTCTTATTAAGTATCTTTTAGATCATGTTCAAACTTCCTTCACCAATATAGAAATGCTCTTATCAATTCATAGTCACTAAAAAGTTAATGTATAAAGCAATAAAGTTGATAATGAATCCTAGTATCTTACATACATACACTTTATACTACTGGATGATTTTGCATCTATACTTGTAAACAAATTTCCAATTCTAGCCACATTTAACATATGTAATTATGTATTGCATTTTATATGTTGCATTTTGTTGTCTCCATGATACCCACAATGGACAATGAAATAAATAGAGGCAAGGTAAAATGGTAAATCCCATAGCCCTAGGTTTATGTGTATATAGGAAAATTCAGTTACAAACTATTAATTAGAAGATAAGGAAAATTCTAAATAATCAAAATGTTTTTTGGTCAGAAAAACAAAGTTACTAACCAAAACCACAAGCACAAGGAAATCAATGAGCAGTATCACCAGCAAGTATTATTTGATTATAGCGACATAAAAACTTTTCAGCAACTTCAACATGCATCACCATAGCTTTATATCAATAACAATTATACTTGAGAGCCCTCTACCAACCAGCTTGACTTATTAACTTCTTGCATGTCTACACAAATTTGCATTCTTTTAGAGCAATTGTTACAAAAAATGGAGAAAGAACCTTATTACATACCAAATCTTACAATTAAATTTTTTTAAAAGAAGTCGATCCCATAAATCAATTGTAAGGATAGTGTGAAAATCATTCAAGAACTGGTATAATTAACCAATTTATCTTGTGCATGAGATAATAATTATATAAGCAGAAAGCTAAAGCCCAAGCTTATGCATATCTCAAGGGTTAATCTTTGGAGATTTCTTCGTGTTAAACTAATGATGCTACATAAGATGACACTTTCATACCATGATAGCTTCACAACAGCTTCACCATTTCTTCATGTAACAAATCGATGAAGAAAGTAAAATAATTGTTGCAAAAAATGGAAAGCTGGAAGCATCAAAGCTAAAACCAATTAACCATTTTGCATGAAGTAATTTTGTAACATTAAAAATGCTAAAAGCTAAACAAACCCTTTTACCACCAACCATTGCCAGAAAAAACCCAAAATTACAAAGATGTTAAAGATGCATTTGAACATTTTGTTATAAACTAACCAAATTCAATAGGTAAAGCTCCTAATTTCCTGTATAAACTCAATCAAGACTAATGAACTGAATCATACTGAAGAATCCCTTTGTCTCTAACTTTGTTATAAACTGAATATTAGAATGCTACAACTAATATGCATTTAGAAGTATATTTAGATTCTAATAAATTAAAACAAAGGTAGTACGTAGATACAACTATTCATATGGGTATCATTTAGCTAAACCCAAGAACACTGAACTTATCTAAAATCTAAACTATCTTAACAAATGATGCTATGCCCTGAAAGCTATAGGTCAAACGTTTATCATGCTCCTCTAGCCCACAAACCCAATATAGGTCAATACTCTATGTGCTCATTTCTATGAAATAAAATCAGCAAACATTATAAGAAAGCTCAACTGAAACTAATCCCAAAAAAATAAAAATAAGAATAAATAAATACCCTGTATTTTAGGTCCTTGAGAGCATTGACCACTTTGGCACTACCAGCTAACTTGACATAAATTTCATTGGATTTAGCATCATCCCATAGATTATAGGCACAGATCATTTCCTCTTATTTGATTCGTGTAGCTTCTTCAAATTCCTGTAGTTGGCGCTAACATCTCTGCACAAGGAATTACATCTTCAATGAAAACAAACCTAAACCATTTGAATTAACATATCCAATGTCAAGTGAGAAAGGATGATAAACATGTAAGAGATTTGAAAAGAAAAACAACAGTTACAAAAGAATTTGTTAATACTCATGGCTTATTCTCAAGAACAATTGTTTTGAAAACATATTATCTTAAAATAAATCATTAACTCCTCAGCTTTGATTTGAGAACTCTGATCCTCCAAGCAAGTTTGAAGTCTCCACAATGGGAACTGGGAAATACATTACATTAAAAACACCAAATGTTCCTCGAGAATTAGAGAATTGCAATGCAGCAAATTTCAATTTCTTTAAAACATAACATCCAAGGTGCTACAAGACTAACTGCCAACATTTAGACATCTCTCTAGTTTGCACTCTCATTTCTTCAGTAAAGATAATTCTTTGTGACATTAACTCAAATAGTTGATGCTCATTAGCATCTGAAATCCCAAATCAATTCAAAACTCAGACACCCATTTTGAACAATAGTACCAGGAAAGCATGATAAACCCAAGTACATGAAAATGGAGAGAAAAAAAAAAACGGCAAAGAAGACAAACCAAGTTGGTTAGACACCCTGTTCTTGTCATCAGTAGAATGAGAAGCTCGAACTGTCAAATGTAAAGGTTTAATCTTTTATTGAAGTAACCTACAGAATAATTTTTTGAGTTACAATCTAAAGATAAAACCATAAACACAAAGGAAGTCTAATATGTGAAATTAGAGGCAAGAATTCTAAAACAAAGAATGGTACCTTTAGACATATCATTACTCAATACAATGTTGATTTCTTCGACACATTCATCATCTTCATCTATAAATATACATAGTTAATAAGATTGGAATGTTCTGTAAATAAAAAAAATAAAAGAATAATAAAAATAGATAAGATTCCAAGCATGTGGGATCTTTATCTTTTCCTAAGACCAAATGCCAAAAAGGAGATTGATTGTTGTAATTTCCCCACCATCACCTGCAATTTTGAGATTAAATTTCAATAATTCAAAATTCTTTGTAATTATGAATGCATAAAGAATCACAAAGTTGGTAATAAAGCAACAAAATTTTACAAAAGACATCCTAGATTTTAGTTTCTGATCAATAGCCCAATCAAGGGCCCTTTGAGCATCTTCAATCAAAGGAGGATACATAGGACTAAAAAAAGACATGCCACATTCAGCACCTAGAAATCAAGGAGATGGTCAAAAATATATCGCAACTTGCTGGGATAATAAACCCAGACTTACAGATTCAGCACATGCTTTCATGAAAATGATGATCAACTGAATGAAGCTTGATCCAAAGACTTTCCTATTTACATGGGATTTCATCTATTCCCTTCTCAGTATTTGAGAAAACAAATATGTACCAATTCCTTTACAGCAGATCCATTTCCAAAATTCTAAAGTATCCTATTCACACCAAGTTGGAAACACAAAATAATTATATCTGGCCTCACCTGCCAAACTAATCCCTCAAGATAGCCAATGGGTATGGGAAATCCTCATTCTGATCCAAGGTGCATGATTGCACACATGTGAAGTTTGTTGAAGTCCCGTGCTTCTTCAACATCGCTGCAATTAGAGAATAGCCATCACAATATGATGGATTGTAAAACCCAGTAGTCAGCTCAATAGCATGGCTTGCTGTTTTATACCACCAATGAATACCTGATATTTAATTTCAATCAAAATATAGTAAATCTTTTTTATGATAAAGGTGATGAAGAATTTGTTACATTTTATTGATTTCATGTATATATAATCAATTTTAGTTCCGAATAGCAGAAATCATTTCAAATGAAACTCACTTTGCAGCAATACTAGTTCCTTTAAAAGGTAAGTTTGCTAGAACAAGCACACCAATACTTGAGAATACCAATTAAGAAAGAATTTGTTATATCTTATTGATTTCATATATATAAAATTAAGTTTAGTTCCAAATAGCTTTAGTTATGAGCATCATATATTGAAAACTATGACTTTGAATAGTTTTAGAAAGATGTCACTATGCCTTTGGATGCTCTCCTCATCCTCGAAAAAGCCCAGGAGGCTCAACTTGGAAATTTCCATCCTACAATAGAAACAATCATCAAAATCAGCATACACTTAGAAGGATTAGAAACCAGATTAAGAAACCAAAAGCAAGCCCTTTAAGTAATAACATAGGCATTGGCAAGCATATTACCTAAGCAATGTAACAATTACAAATGTGGCGATGTAAAGAGAACTATGAAGACAACATGACTGTATATTTCTGCATTTAATGAGTACATAAATATCTATGTTCTATTTTTCTTCTTTATATAATAGATAAACCTATAGACGTACAAATAAGAATCTCAAGACATAAGAGTTTAACAATGAAATTTAATAATTCACAACCCTACTTGAGGAACATATGTGGTGATATTACAGGCATAATTTAAAAGAATGACTCTTGTAGCACCTTCCATATACTAATAATTCCAAGGCTGCTAATAAAGAAATAAAATAATTCCAATGCTCAATACATGACATGGTACTGCCAAAATCCAAAAAAAGTGATAGATAAAATAAATGTAAAAGCCACGAGAGATTAAATTTATAAAGAATTAAAAAAAAAAGTGTCAAAAGCCATAAAATGATTACTAAAGCAATGGTTTGACCTTCTCTTCTACACCATCTACAGTAGCCCACATATCCTTGTGCTTCAACTTCTCTTTTTTCAATGCCTTCTTCTCCTACACAAACAGAATTTATAGATCAAACGATGGCACATTTGAATCAAAAACATGAATAAAAGAACGAAAGTGTTCCTACCAACTGAATATCTGACTTTCTTTCTAGGTCAATTCATGAAATAGGTGGTGGTATGTATAATGGAAAAGTCTGTACAGTTTCAAAATATAATAACAATGAAAACTGGCAATAAGAATGTTGTCACATTACTGAAAGCTAATGCTGGAAGCACGTGCATTGTTTTGAAACCTAGCCCGGCCTAGTCAGTTCAACCAGTTGAACCAGACTTGGTTCTAAAAATTGGTCGAGTTATGATAATAACCCGTTCGAAATCAAACCTAGTCAAAATCCACCTAGACCAGATCAAGCCCACTCAGACCAGGTCAACTCCGCCCAAACCCGATCAACCTAGTTGACCAACCGATTTAACCTCTTTTTTTTTTACATTTTCACCTTTTTTTCATTTTTCTTTAATTTTTATTTTTCTACTTATTTAATCAATAGATAATATAATAATTAAATCATAATTAATGAATGAAAAATTTTAAATTATTTTAAATGTAATTTGAAATTAAATTACTATTTCAAATTAAAGGGTGATTTTAACTTAAAATCAAATCAATTCGATTTTAAAAATAAAATAAATAACTACTTTATATAATGAAATGAATGAAATCAACTTAAAATTAAAACTAATCTTAAGTAATTTTGGAAATAAAATCAATTAGTACTTTAGATAATAAAATGAATAAAATCTTTTTAAAATTAAAATTAAATAAAATCAATTTAAAATTGAAATTAATCTTAAACAAATTTGGAGAGAAAATCAATATAAGGAAAAAAATAATTTTATAATTAATATGATATCAATGTTTTAGATACCTATTAAAGAAAAATATAGTGTATTTTAATAAATTTAATGAATGAAATTAACTTCAAATTAATAAATTTTGAAAATAAAGTTTTAAAAATTAATAATTACTTTGATCAATAAATATAAAAATGATTTTAGTTAATTTAAAAAAATAATTAAAGTAAAAAATAATTTATAATTGATAAAATAAATTAAATGGCACTTATTAAGTTGACCAGTTAGCCCAGCTAGTTTAACTGATTCAATCGGTTAAACCAGACTTGGTGACCAAAACAGATTGATCACCAGGCCGGGCTTTAAAACATTGAGCACATGTTTCAATTTCACATTTTCATGAAAAAATGGAACATTTCATTTCATCCCATTATGGTTAGAATGGAATTAACAAATTTGTTTTTAACAGTATGGCATAGACCAAAACTATGCAAAGTAAGCACCAATAAAGCTTGCACAAAATATAATGCAAATATAAATTGATCAATGAATAGAATCTATTTATCTTTAAGTTCCTGAAACTATAAATCAAAGATCAAAAAACCTTTAAAAGCATGAATTAATATCTTCATTTTTACATCAATTTGATACAATCCTCTTATTCGGATGGATTTGAGGATTCTTCAATACGTGCTACAATAAAGGAGCAACAATCTCAAGAAAACAAAAAATCAAGACAAAGAAAAATGAATCTAATAGCCAAACAATTGTCGACTCATATGGTGTAATACCCCAAAAATTTCTAGAATAAATAAGTGTGAGTTAAGGACTAAATTGTGGAAAAATATTGTTTTGGGATTAATAGCCAAAATATCCAAACTTGAGGGACTTAAAGAGGGAAAATTTGGATAAGGATGGCTTATTTCTTTTTTCCTTCTTTCTTCTTCTTCAGCCCGCGCATCTGCTCTTCTTTTTTTCTCCCCCTACACCCGAAAGCCCCCAAGCTGCCGACAACAATTTACTTGAGAGAAACCGGTAAGAAGCTTGGTTTTGGCCTTCTTTTCTTGTTCAAGAACAAGATTGGAGCCTTGAAACCTTTCCCCCCCTGCTGGAAATTCCGGATCTGCTCTGCTCCTTCCTTCCTCACCGCCGGCTGCTCTTGATTGTGGGTGATTTCTGGGCATTTTTTTCGGTAAGAACAACCATTAATCCAGCTTTTTAGCCTTGATTTAACTTGGGTTTACCTTAATTTCTCTTGGTTCTCCAATTTCCGGTAGATTTCCCTTGAATTTCTCCTGCACTTGCCGCCGGCCTCTTCCCCCTGCCAGGTCCGGTTTTGCAGCTGGAATTTCTGGTATGTGACAGCCCTTTAAGCCTAAAATTATCCATTTAATTTGCTGCCTTGTGATGTCCGAATTTGGCTGAAAAATGGGGATGAATTCCGGTAGTAATTAGAGCATTTTAAGTGTGTTTGTTGCTTAATTCATGTGTAATTGCTTGAATTGACTGCTGTGTGATTTTTGGAGAAAATCCCGTGAATTAGCTAGTGTTTGGGCCAATTTTTGGAAGTGCAGTACTGTTCACGGCGTGGGCACTGTTCACACACCGAGGGTCAACAATTAACGGGGATTTAAATGTTTAGTTTGTGATATAAGAACGAATTTGAAGATGTCCGGCCATATGGAGAGTGATAGGAATAGCATCGTGATTAGGGGTAGTGCTAATGATGTTTTCACTTTAAATTTGTGATAGTACGGTATTAATTCTGGGGTATTTTGATTAGGTTCCTGATCGTTCTGTCAGTTTATCATTGAGATCGAGTCTTTGGTTTTAAAAGCATGTTTTGACTTGTTTTTGAAGTGGTGGCTGGACTAAACCCATTTTATGCAAAATGAGCATGATTGATTTGAAATAAATTTTTATGCTTTTCATTAAATTGAGCATGCCTACTTGGAATTTAATTGACTGTCCTGATGATCTGAAAGTGATTGTGAATTGTGATTTTCCTGTTAACTTCTGCTTGTTTTGTCTCTGATATGGTCATGTTATTTGTGTGCCCACTAGTGGGAGGTTTATAAAAGCTAGCACATGTCAACATGTTACTGATAGAACCGGTTCGTTTCTGTTATCCTGCTAGTGGGATTATGCACTAGTAAATCGTGTGCCTGTCAGTGGGAGGTTTATAACACTGGCCATGACCTATAGAGGAGACGTCTATTTCGTTCCTGTACTGTATCCGTTTTTCATGATTGCACTTGTTGGCATGCTATAAGTTTAATTAAAGGCTATCCATATTTTACTTACTGAGTTTATCTCATAGTTTTTCCTTGTCCACCATTTCAAGAAGCGAAGTCAAGGACGGGGAAAAACAAGGGGAGTGACGAGTTAAAAGGCTAGTCATCTTGTAAATTGAGCATAGATTTAGATATAAATCATGATCTTGTAAGCTAGACTTTATTTGAGGATTTTATGATATCAGAGAAATTTTATAATTTTATCTTCAGATTTTGGTGGTATCAGATTGTGATATGATAAGTTCCGAGCCTTGTGCATTTGTGGGACTCTCTCACAAGTGTACGGCGTCTGCTACGTCCTCGAATTCGGGTTCTGGGGCGTGACATATGGCACGACAGATACCCAAATTAAAGAAAGATAAACTACTTCCAAAAATTAAAAGAGAATGGGAAGATGAGACAAGCTTACAAAAGACAACCCACCAAATGATTTTAAAAGCTTGATCAAGTTGGCTTTTTTAACTCCTTTTGCATTAGCTAAAGACTATCACGATAGAATCTATGCTTAGGAAATAAAGAAGGCATTTAATATGAGATCCTAAGCTGTGATTTGAAACTTGCTCCTCTGTTGGAAATTAAACAAATAGACACAATCGAGTTGGAAATTATAAGCGAAGATAAATATTGCAAAATTTGCAAAATCAAATCCATTTCTAAGAAATATATGAAAGAATTATCATAAGCTGACAATTGCCTTACACAACTGAACCAGAAAATGAAACCAGGTCCTATTGAACTTGACTGGGCCTCCCATAACGACAAACAGCAGGAAGCATCAAAGCAAAAAACAATTAACCATTTTACATGAAGTAATTTTTGTGACATTAAAAAAGCTAAAAGCTAGACAGACTCTTTTACCACTAGCCATTGCTAGAAAAGACCCAAAAACAGATATCAATGTAAGATGCAGCGCATCATAAATAAAAGAGGATTTGAAGACAGGTCTAACCCATTAACATGATGCTGACTAAAAACAGCAATACGAACCTGTTAAGACAAAGTCATCCCAATCCCTTAGTCCAAGAATTAAAGCATATTGAGCGTGTAACAATGATGGCAATAAATAGAAAAATAACAAATTATTGATTAAATGAGAAAATATTAACAATGATCATGTAAATAAAACTGAAAGAGCTTCAAGTGAGTACTCGAAATGTAATTACTCTCAATTAGAATGCCCATGAGAAGGGACTTGGTTCCTGTAGTTGGGTACTTGAGCTTCTTTGCTTTGAGTTTAGACATGGCAAGACTTTATTGCATTTCTTGACCTTCTATATTGGAATTGAACCCTTTTAATTCCAGTCCACTCCACAGTCATAATTCATAACTCACTCACAACCAAAATTACCAACCCATGTGGTCCAAATAAAAACAAACAAACTAAAATTAGATACACCTACTTGAGAGGTTTCTCAGCAAAAGTAATCCTTTCTCAATTCCTAAAATCACAAAACGACTAAAATTAAAGTTCAGGCATTGACAATAAAAAAAAAATTAGAGCAAAATGAAGGGTTCTATATGAAAATTTACACAGTTGGGAGACTAAATACTATGGTGGAAGAGATCAGGCAGTGATTTTGAAAGTGAGCTTTGGGATTCGACAATCAAAGATAAAGATTGATGCCAAGCCATGGACTTTATAGACATTGAGGTTTAAGAGATGGACAAAATGATTTGGATTTCGATTTCTTTCTTGATTGAGAGGCCATGGGACATGTTGACGATAGACTGGAGAAAGAGGTGGCATGAAAATATCCAGTGACAGTGGGTTCTAGCATGAAAATGGTTCAACGACCATGGCCTTCAGTGAGGAAAGAGCTCCGGTGAGTATGATGAAGAAATGGGATTTCATTTGTTGGGAAGAAGAAATTGTGGTTTAGGTATTCTAATTAATAATAATAATAATAATAATAATGCAAAAAAGTAGTGTGAAAAGAGTTCTTCATTCCGATCTAGTTCCAATGTGGTTTGAGTTTTACAATCTGTTTGAATAAGGGGAGTTGGAGGAGGAGAGGAAAGTGAGGGGAGGGAGCACCCTCTTATTTGCATAGATAATTTTAATAAAAGGGAGAGAGACACAGGGAGACAGACTTTCTTCCTCTCGGGTTAATTTAACAAATCATCTATTAATTTTTATATTCTTTTCAGTTTTATCTATTATCTTTGAATTCTTTCAATCCTGTCTATTAACTTTCACATTTATTTCAATTTCACTTAGTCTATTATATTTAACCGAAATATCCGTTATCTTTAACGGAATCTTCTTATTCTTTAACAAAATATTTAGTCCTCTAACTAAATTTCTTTTGATCTTTTAGTCCTTAAATTTATATTCATCGTAAAAATAGTTTTTAATCTTATCTTGCTAAATGTGTTCTTCATAAAACTATTTTACGGAGTAGACTGTATGCAGTCTATCTTATAAAATTATTTAAATACCCTTAATTTTATTTTTATATTATTTTTTAGGAACATTTAAATAATTTTTTAAGACAGACTACATATAATCTGTCATGTAAAACAGACTAATTGCTCACATTTATTATAAATTTTAACTAATCTATCTCTATAAAATATGTCTTAAGTCATTATATTTTATTAAGATTATAATGTCACTTTTTCAAAACTTAAAGGACTACTCTTTTAGTTAAATCTAACGAAATTTTGTACTGGTAGACTATTTTGAAATATTTCCAAAGTTTATAAACTATTTAGAGAGAAACTAAACTTTCTAGACTAAAATGAAGTCAAGCTGATAGTTAATAAACTAAAAATTGAATTAAGCCCCTTTTCCCCTTTGTTTTCAATTCCTTTCATTTGGAGGAGTTAAAAGATACATTACATTTCGTAATTTACTTTTGTTTTTAATTTTTTTTAAATAAATACATAAATATTTTATTTTAATTATTTATTTAATTAATAAATTTTAAAAATTTTATTATTTTATTTTATTTTTTATTAAACTATTTAATTAAATAAAAATATTATTTTTTCTTCTCTTTTACTTTTATCTATCAAGACAAAATTAATATTAATCTTTTACTTCCCTTCACTACTCTTTTTCCTTCCCCTCCTCTCTCCTTCCTTACCTTTACTAATTTTTATTCAAACATAGGCTTAGAAAATAAAGTTATATAATTTATTAGTGTGAATAGATGTTCACATACAATGTGAATACAAAAGGTTTTTTTAAGTTTTGCTTTAATTTAATATGTCCTTAGATTTCTTTTCTCTCCCAAACCTTCAACAGCAAGCAGAACTAATAAACACCACCATACATAACTAGAAGAAAAATTACCCGAAAGACATGTACGCACAAAAAATAAAGAA
>BPVZ01000211.1:185375-196302 GCA_020521535.1 Rubroshorea leprosula | reverse complement strand
TATATATATATACACGAGAATAGTAGAAGTTAAGTTGTCTTTCCAAACTTTTTTTAGAGGATTTGTCTAAAAATGCTGTTCTAATAAAAACAGATTATTAGATTGAAAATTCTATTATATAAATCATGTATGTCAAATTTTATATTGATTTACCATTTAAAATCTTTTGATAAAAAAATTCTATTTACTAATATATATTTAAAAATATCAAATTTCTTGTAATCAAATGAAGTTATTAGGCCTAATAGAATAATTTGAAAACTAACATGCATAATTTATATAAATAGAGTTTTCAATCCAATAATTGATTTTTAAAAATATTAATTAAAAAATAGTTTTTAGATAAATCTTTTAAAAAAATTTAGAAAGATAACTTACAAAATACTTTTCTATACACACATATATAGAGGGTTAAGGCCATCTATCGTCCCTCTACTATCAAAAATAGTGCATTCTAAACCTTCTACTATGAATTGGTTTCATGTCATCCCTCTAGTATTAATTAACTCTACCTATCGTCCCTCTACAATGCAAAACCATGCTAATGTCGTCCCTCCATCCAATGCAAGCTAACGGTGTTGTTTATTGACCGTTAAGTTAAATGGTCAAACCAATTAGGCTTTTTTTTTTTTTCTTTTTGGTTACCACCCTTGTTTGTGGGCCCCTCCCTTGCAAAGAAAGTTTTATTCAAGGGTACTTTTCTGGCCTGCATGGAAGATTGGAAGTGAAAAAAGCAACAGCTAAATTAAATTCTACAATAGATCTATTATGTAAATCATAAATAAAAAAATTAAAATTCCTAACTATTTGGAGTTTCTTTTTGTCGTTTTAATTACTATTTTTTTATTGTGGTTTGTTTTTCTTCCTTCCTTAACCTTATTTTATTTGTATTTTATATTGACTCAAATGAACATATGATTTATTTTTCGAATCTAAGAAATTAAAGATTATCATTAAATATTTAGGTTGTTGATCTATTATACATAATTAGTTCAATTACCATTAAAGATTATCTCATTGCACTAAATCTATATGATGGATTTAAAGTTTATTTGGTCTAATAAATAAACACTTTAGATAAGTAAAAGAAAAGAAAATAATGCGCTGTCAGGACTTGAACAATTTATAAATTTTGAAGAAATTTTAACCATTCTGCTATAGAAATTTCTTTATTAATTTGTGAACAAAAATAACTTTTACATAAAGAAACCATTAAACAGGAAAAAAAAAAAAGAGGAGAAAAAAAAATTCCTTATGTCATGATTGTAGCGGAATTTCTAAAATTGCCAATAAAGAAAAACAGGAAGAGACATTTGGTTACTATCTTTTGTAAGAATTTGAATATTGAGAGATCCTATTTTGCTTCAGTAACCAAATGTCTCTTTATGTTTTTCTTTATTTGCAATTTTAGAAATTCCGCTACAATCATGACATAAGGAATTTTTTTTTCTCCTCTTTTTATTTTTTCTGTTTAATAGTGTATCTATGTAAAAGTTATTTTTGTTCACAAATTAACAAAGAAATCTCTATAGTAGGATGGTTAAAATTTCTTCAAATTTTATAAATTGTTCAAGTCCTGATAGTGGATCATTTTCTATAGGTCTCAACCACATCACATCCACCATGCAATTGTGATAGGATGCCCTGACCTGATTTTCCATTTTTTTTTTTTTTGTTTTATTATGTGCATCAACTCCAGTTATTAAATTTATCTTGTCACATATTTAGCTTCATAGTCGCAAATTTGCTGGGAATTAGAAAGGAAAGGTGCTCCTATATTTCTAACTTCTACCACTATTATTTTAGTTGTGTTTTTGTTTTAATTTTTTAAAAATCAGACTAATTTATTTATAAAACGAGATTTGTGTGCCCAAATTTTATAATCTAACATTTTTTTGGATCCTTCAATAATCTGACAATAAATATTTGTACTCTTTTAAGGTTGAAATATAAAAACGTATTTATTCTTAGAAACTAATTTTGGACGAAATTTTGAAATTAAATTTCTATAACTATTAATTATATGGGTTTATATGAAATGCACATCATAATGAATAATTACTAAAATTCGTTTTAAATTGAGGTCTTAAAGATTGCTTTCAACCATCACTATCCAATGTGAAATTGTAAACCTTTTTTTAATGGAGAAATTGAAAACTATTAATTCTTTGCCTAACCGTTCGTTCATTTTCTTTTTTCATTTTTTTATGAATAGTAGTTCTTTGATTTTTATTTGTTTCGTTATCTTTTATTAATATTTTTTTGGTCTTCGTTTTTTTATTATTATTTATAATTATCTAAGAAAAAGGTATTTATCAATCATACCCCCCGCAAATTTAAGAATTCCTTATGCTAAAACTACAGTATATCTCGATAAACTCACCTTAGTTTCAGACCATAGAGTATCCTCGAATAAAACTGTTTTTCTTTGTAAGGGAAGGGCCCACAGACAAAGGTGGCAACCAAAATGGAAAAATAAAAAAAAAAGCCTAACTGGTTTGACCGTTTAACTTAACGGTCAACAAAAAACACCGTTAGCTTAGGTTGGAAGGAGGGACGACATTAGCATGGTTTTGCATTGTAAAGGGACGATAAGGAGAGTTAATTAATAGTAGAGGGATGACGTGAAGCCAATTCATAGTAGAAGGTTTAGAATGCACTATTTTTTATAGTAGAGGGACGATAAATGGCCTTAACCCCATATATAGATGAGGATAGCTACCATAGACAAGTTGTCCTTTCAAAATTTTTTTAAAAGGATTTATTTAAAATTTTACATTCTAATTAATGTTTTTTAAAAACTCATAAGTTGAATTGAAAGTTCTATTTATATAAATTAGGTATATTAATTTTTATATTGATATAGTATTTTTAACCTTTTTATCGAGAAAATTCTATTTCTTAATATATATTTAAAAATGTTAAATTTTTTTATTTTTGTAATCAATGAACTGAGTAGATCTACTATAATAATTTGAAAATTGATATGTGTAACTATATGAATAAAATTTTCAATTCAATAATTAGTTTTTAAAAATATTAATTAAAAGATAAATTTATATATATATATCCTTAAAAAAATTTAGGAGAACAACTTGCAAAACGTTTTTCTTTATATATATAATGAAAAATAGTTTATTAGCTGGACCTTCAAAAATAAAATAAAATAAATTCTAAATTACATCATTTTGTTAAAAAACTACGAAAAAAATCAAAATAAACTTATTCATATTTTAAAAATGAGTTAGTTTATTTTTAAAAAAATAAATTTAAGAAAAAACATAATTTTAACATGTTTTTCCTTCTGATTTTTTAAAAATTTGACTCACAAACATTTTATATGTATATATGGAGGCAAAATGAGCAACTTTATTATTAAATATTGAAAAAAAAAATTTATCATGAATTAAATTGAAAGTTAATATAAGTCCATGATGAAGAAAACAAGAAAATGAAATTACATGGAGGCAAAAACTTACCTGATTTCCATCATTTTGATTAAATGGACAGAAAAATGATATATGTACCATCTTTCTTTACACATCTCATCACACACGAACGGTATCTGTTAGGCACATTTACGGTCTCCCTTACCGTTACACACCCAACCGCTAAACTTCTCCATCTCCTTCGACTCTAGATTTTTTTGGGTAATCAAGGAAGAACCCAAACTAATTTGATCAAACATAAAATTGCTACCAAAAAAAGGAGAAATTTCAAGAAAACTTAATTTGATTACCTGACCACCGTAAACTACAATACCTCACCGACTCACTGTCAAACCCTGTCAATCTCCAAATCTAGGTTCTCAATGGAGAACCATGAGATGAGAATAGATCGATGAACATGCGGTATAAAACCAAAATCTCAAGATGAATAGATGAAACCAAAATCGACAAATTTGGTTCTGAAGCCTTGTATGTGTGTTCCCCTATTTTGAAAAGGTTCAAGAAAGGAAGAGGCCTCTAGGGGAAGATGAAGGTCAGGGAAGAAAGCCAATAGAAGTTTGCAGGGGAGAAGAAAAATGCTTCTAATTAAATGCTTAATTACCTATTCTAACCATTTAAATTTGTCCCTATTCCTATAATCTCAACAACAAAATTCATCTCTTCCATTGGGACTTAAATCCATCCATTTCTACCATTTTGTTTTACTATTAACTCTCCCCCTCAAAACTTAGATTTGAAAATCCACGAAACCAAAAATGGAGATGGAGAAAATGGAGGTCAGCATCCTTTTAAAGAAAATGGAGGTCAGGGAAGGGCAATTGTAGAAAATGGAGGTCGATGCAATTTTGATCTTGGGTTCCAAGCCATAGCCACTTACTAGGAATTTCGAAGGAGAGCAAACGAGCTAGAGAAGAAAGGAAAGGAGAGATAAAAAAAAAAAAGGCTGGGTAACAGAGACTATAAGTTTGCATAACAGAAACTGATAAAGGTGTGAAGGAGTGTGTATCTATCATTGTCCAAATGGACAAAATGTAATGTATCACCTCGCCGCTGATGCCGCCTATGAGCGGTCTTGCGGCCACAGCTGTACACATGATGAATCAATATGGGACATTATGACACTTTGGGAGTGAGAGCGATGCGGAGAACTTGGTTTGGAGCACGTTTATACAACGAATGTTTATTTTATTTTATTTTTTTTAACAAATTTGCATGGGCCGGATTCAAACTGTTACCCTGAGTGGAGGAATGCACTTATATGTGGTCTGACGCCACTAGACCCAAAGGTCCAAGTGCACAACGAATGTTTGTTTTGACTTTATGAAAGTATCTATTAATTATTAATTTTAATTAAAAATTTTAAATTATAATTAATAATTAATAATTATTTATTATCAACAATCAATTATTTAAAAAAAATTAATTCGAACATATTAATAGACTTTCCAGCTCATCTTAGGTCAACGATTCCTTCATTAAAAAATTCAAAAATTCCAACTATTCTCTCTATTTAAAATTATTGTTGCATTTTGATTTTTTTTTTTTTTTTGATTGGAAAGCCATATGCGAGCTTTATTAAGATTGTAAAAACAGGAAGTACATATTCAAATAAGGGATTGATCTCCTGTTACAATATGCTCAATGGGAAATGGTATGTCATCCACCCAAAACTCATCAGCCTTAGCAGTAAGTGCTCTTCGCGCAAGCTCGTGAGCAGTAGCATTAGTAGTTCGGCGGACATGTTGTAATCGGCACGACTCGAAAGAGGCTAACAGTGCTTTGCAATCAAGAAGAATGAGGCCTAAGCTGTAGTTCATGTTGAAGGTTTCACTGGAGATTGCTGACACAATGGTTGCGCAGTCAGATTCTACTATAATTCTTCCAAATGCAAGGGATTGAGCCTGGTGAAGAGCTCTCCGTAAACTGCAGGCTTCAGCGACTTCAGGTTCCACTGCTCCCTGTACTTTGCATGCCATAGCTGCCAGCACCTTTCCTGAATCATTTCACGCCAGTGCACCCATACTGAAGGCTGCGTTTTGGACAGATGTTGCTCCATCTACGTTTTGGACAGATGTTGCTCCATCTACGTTTAGCTTTATAAAGCCCAAGTCTGGTTGGTGCCATCTAGTTTCAGTGGTCTTCTGCACTACTGCAGCTCCTCTACCTCTTGATAATACAGATTGCTTGTATTCTGTCATAAAAGTCAAGGTTTGTTGGATGATTTGCTGTGGATTAATGCCATTTCTGTTCCATAGAGCATCATTTCGACAATTCCATAAGTTCCAACACAACAAGCAAAAGAGTTCAAGTTGCTCTTTCCCCAAAATGCAGGTTGTGTTATCAAAAAAATTTGCAAAGTCATCAACCTGGAGTTCAGAGACGTGAAGGTTCAAAGGGCATCCTAACCACACTGCATGAGCAAGGGAGCATGACAAAAGGGAGTGAAAGACAAATTCTTTCTCCACACCACACATCGGACACTCTAAATCCACCTCTACCCTCTTTTTGTGAAGATTGTCCTTTGTGGGAATAACATTTTTGTAAGCACTCCAGATAAACAATCGCACCTTTTCTGGAATGTCTAAGGACCACAATCGGTTGCCGCCAAAGATTGTGGAGGATGAAGATGGCCCAGCATGATTTCTAGCCATATTAATAGCTCTATGGTACCCAGATCGTACTGTGTAACTGCCATGTTTGGTGAAATGCCATAACCAGTTATCCTCCCGTCGCATCCAACTCAACGGCATTGCTAATATCAGTTGGGCTTCATGTGCATTGAAGGTCTCGAGAACCAAATCCCTCCTCCATGAGGTTGTCTCTTCATCAATTAGCTCACTTACAAAATGAAGGGTACAACCTTCAGGCCGTGGCGATTGGACATAGAATTGCTCATTACCTGGGAGCCATGGGTCATTCCAAATTTCAGTACTGCGACCATCACCGATGAATCGTCTACAGCCTTGCTTTAGTAAGTTAGATGAATACCAGATGCTCCTCCACATAACACTACAAGGAGATTTGAGTTTTGCATGTAAAAAATTCGTACGAGGAAAATATTTGGCCTTCATGAGTCTCGTTGCCAAGGAATCAGGACATGTCAACAACCTCCAGCCCTGCTTCCCGAGCATAGACAGGTTGAATTCACGCATAGCTCGGAAGCCTAATCCTCCTGCTTTCTTCGAGGTCGCAAGCTTCCTCCATTGCATCCAATGGATTTTATGATCATCTTCCCCTCCTCCCCACCAGTATCTATTCAAGATATGCTCCAGCTCTGTGCATAAAGTTACAGGTAGAAGAAAAAGATTCATCACATAAGTTGGGAGAGACTGTAACACTGATTTTATGAGAATTTCGCGACCTGCTCTAGATTGCAGCTGTTCTCTCCACTCACTTATTCGTGCCCAAAACTTGCTCTTTAGGCCTGCAAAAATAGTTGTTCTCGATCTACCAATATAAGTAGGGAAACCGAGATAGCTGCCTGGTTGCTCGACCTTTGTCATGCCCAAGATTTGAGAGATACGACTACTTGCCCTTTGTTGTACATTGCTGCTAAAAGTAATGGAGGATTTTTGCAGATTGACCACTTGGCCAGAAGCAGACTCGTAACTCCGTAGAATAGCCGTTAAATTAGCTGCCTCAGTCTCAGTAGCACGCAAGAAGAGAAAGCTATCATCAGCAAAGAACAAGTGGGAAATTTTAGGCTTCCTACTTACAGCTTCAGTTAGCATGGCGGTGAGGCCTTCTGCACATAAAAGAAATAAGTAAGGCGATAGTGGATCGCCTTGCCTCAAGCCTCGAGTAGGAGTGATCTGCCCTGCTTCTCTACCATTTAACAGAACCTCATATTTGACTGATGAGACACAGCTCATGATTAGCCTGATCCAACCTTCAACAAAACCAACAGCTCGCATAGCTTGCTCTAAGTATGGCCATTCAACCCGATCAAAAGCCTTGCTCATATCCAACTTAACAGCCTGCCAACCCTGCTTCCTCACCTTCCTAGTTCTCATATATTGGAGGATTTCATAAGCAATCATAAAATTATCAGTAATCAACCGATTTGGCAAGAAAGCACTTTGGGATGAGCACAATATGGGTGAAAGCACTTTGTTCTTGGGAAATTACTCTCTGCAATACCATCTTAAGTCTGTTGGCTATGACCTTTGCTATAATCCTGTAAATGACATTACAAAGGCTAATTGGCCGCAAGTCAGCCATAGTTCTGGGTTCATTACACTTTGGGATGAGCACAATATGGATGAAATTCAGCTCCGACGGAAGCACACCTCTATGGTTTAAGAACTCTAGACATGGCTGTACAACATCTTCCTTCACCACATCCCAAAAACGTTGGAAAAAACCTGGTGAAAGCCCATCAAGCCCGGGGGCTTTGAAGGATGCATTTGATGCAAGGCCTTCTTGATCTCTGTTTCCATGACATTTGGAGCAGGAAAGCATTATCAGCTTCAGTGACCCGAGGGCTTAAATAGGAGGTCACTTGTTCAATATTATTAGGGGAGATAGATGAAAATAGAGAAGAGAAATAGCTTGTAGCTATGCTCTGCAACTCTGCAAATTCATACTTCCATTCACCTTTTGCATTCATCAATTTCTCTACCTCATTTTTATCTCATCTTTTAGATGCCCTCTTGTGAAAGAATCGAGTGTTTCGGTCCCCCTCCTGCAACCATATTTCTCTTGAACGCTGTCGCCACATAAGTTCCTCCCTTTCTAGCCATTCCTCTGTTTCTGCAAGCACCTTCTTCTCTTCATCTTGAGCTATGATTGAGGGGGATTTGTTTCTCAAAGATTCGAGGCTCTCTATGCATTGCTTAAGTCATGTTTGCACATGACCAAAATGAGAAGTGTTCCAACCTTGGAGATTTGTAGAACAGACATTGATTTTTTGTAGTAGACAGTTCCAGTTCCCTTCATGTACAATAGAGCTCCAACTAGATTTTACTATTTCAGTACACCCAGCATCCCGAAGCCACATATCTTCAAACTGGAATCTCTTTTTGCCTCTATTCCTTCTCTTATAATGACTATCAAGAGTAATCCATAGAAGAGAGTGATCAGAAGATAGAGAGGGCAATAGTCTGACTTCTGCACGGGGAAATAAAGCTCACCAGGTGGGCGTGGCCAGGGATCTGTCTAACTTCTCTTCCACACGTCCTCAATGCCAAGTGAAGTGGCCACCAACCATTTGTATTTTAGCTAAGTTACATACATCCACCACCTCTTGAAATCTCTGTAGCATTCACTCTGGCTGGGGGTTACCACCTAACTTCTCATCTGAGTGTAAAAGATCATTGAAGTCTCCCCCGATCAACCATGGTAGATCAGATTTAGTGGCTAATTCTCTTAAAAGTTGCCATGAACGCCTCCGATTATGTCTCTCAGGGTGGCCATAGTAGCCTGTGAAACGCCAAGTGCCAACTCCCATGCCTTCCACCTCCATATCAACGTGATTCTGAGAGAAAGAGAGTAGTGATAATTTGGTGTCAGGTTTCCAAAGCACAGCTAAACCACCACTGCGCCCTACTTTGTCCACTACAAAACAGTGAGTGAAACCCAATCTTCATCGAACTTTCTCCATATCCCTTTTATCCAGTAGAGTCTCACATAAGAACACTACTACAGGTTGCTTTAACCCCACCAATTCGATGAGGCATCGAACTGCACGAGGGTTCCCAAGCCCTCGGCAGTTCCAACAGAAGAGACTCATGATGACTGGCGAGCTTGCATAGCAGTACCCGCCGATAAGATTACAGCGTCCCCTACATCATTAGTGCCCTTTACCCGCTTTAGACCTTCGAGTTGCTCAGCCACAATGGTTTGGAATTGCTCTTCCTTCCTTTTAATTTGCCCTGAAGAAGGTGATGGATGTGGGCTCTGGTGGCGCCGTTCCCTAGCTTCCCTCTTCCAAGATCTAGTCTTTGATGGGTTGTCACTTTGGGCTGAAGAGAACATGAAGATTGAGGTTGATTCTTGGGCCTTAATAGTCAAGTTGGGCTCTTGGTGGGAATGGTTCTGTTTGCCTTCTACATCAATGAAAGTCCTTGGCCCACTTGTTTTGGAGTGTTGCAGTAAAAGGGCATCTTGCCCCTGAAGCTGTCCATATGGATTTCCCAAATTAGAAACTTCGTTGTGTGTGCTTATGATTTGCTGCAAATCCCCCAAAATATGTTGTCTCTCCATCAAATCCGCTTTGAGTTCCAAACCGACTGGGCATTCATCCAACTTACTGTGCATATTTAGGCTATTACTGCCCATTTTATTGCCCCTGATTTGTTCAGCTAGAATCTCCTTATTTCCCCGGTAATCACGGTCATTTATGCCAGCTTCCGCGTCATGACAACCGCGAGATTCCAAAACAGGCCATCTTGCCATTTTGGAAGCTAGACGTCTCCCCCGTGAGTCCTCGCCGATGGGGTTTCCGGTGGCATCACGTAGCCATCTCCCATTATTCACAATAGCCTCTTGTCTCTCACACTTTGGTACCGCCCAGAGCTTGTCATCATAAGGACGCTCTATTACTCCTATACGTTCCATTTCTAGACCCAGCTCACATTCCCGTTCAACGTGGTCCAGCATGCCACAACAATAGCAAAAATGCGAAAGGCGTTCATAACAAAAAGAAACCCAGAGCATATCACCTTTTAGAGAAAGCTTCATGCCTCGACGCAAAGGCTTCCTTGAGTCAATGAGGACTCTCACACGAATAAAATCCAAACCCCATACATGACCGTTCCCTATATCAACCTCAAGGAGATGCCCAAGCTCGACACCAATTCTTCTGCCTGTTGCTTTAGTTATCCGACTTGGAGGTATGCCATGAATTTGGATCCAGAAAGGGACCTCAAAAAGTTCATCCTTGGACACTAGTGTCCCCCCCTGAGCCTCTTTCAGGACCATGACGTGATTGGCAAAGCACCAAGGACCCGCTACCATCACACGATTCATGTCTACTGGATGAAAAAAATAAAGAGCAAAGTGGTTGTAACCCAGGATTCTCATATGCATACCCTTTACCGGTCGCCAAACCCCAGCCAGTGTGGACTCCATCGCTTCCATATTATAGCGCTTCCGGGTCAAGACTGGACCGACAATGCACCACTTTGAGGTTCCTTCCTTAGGTTCATGACAGTTTCCATCATCCAAATCAAGCCCAACATCTTCCTCTGCTGTCAAAGATAATTGCTTTCCCGGTGCTGCCATCAGAGCCTTCACGTTGGATTCAACCATCAAGACAAAACTACTAGCACCACACAGCCACCGCGCTCCCACCTTGAGGAGAAAAGAAACACTCCCAAGACCTAGGAGAAAAAACTTATAAGTAAAAAATATTTTTGAACACATATTCTTTATTTTCACTTATATGATAATAAATATATTACATTAATTTTCTACTATTATTATTATATTATTTAACAATAATACAATATTTAAATATGAAATTCACTTTTTTATAA
>BPVZ01000211.1:42077-53310 GCA_020521535.1 Rubroshorea leprosula | reverse complement strand
TTAAATATTATAGTAAGTGTATTGTTGGATGCAAATACCATACTCATGTTACATGCAAAATGTTGTAGGTGTGCTGGCAACTGGTCATTAATAACTGAATGGGGCAGCACTTGCTTTATAGAATATAGGACGTCAAATTATTGGTTTATGCTATTTAACAACAGCAGTTGAACCACTTGCACTAGAGGCCAATTTACAGTGACGACAGCTTTCAAAATAGATGACACCTAGAAATGGTAACAGGTTCATACGAAAGTAGGTACACTTTTCATCCTCATTTTCATTTTCGTTTCGAACCCCATCACCTGTTAATGATAGGTGTTTGGGTAGCTTCGTAGTCCAATACTGTTGAAGTTTTTAGCTGCTTTTACACCTGAAAATTTCGAGGATGTTTTCTCGGGGAAAATACTCCGACGCTCAAGTCAGCAATACTCGATATTCTAGAGAGAGATGCTCTCAAGGAGTAATTGCAGAGAGAGAAGCGTAGAGATTAATTACTTTCATTGGAGGTAGTTGGGGGGTATTTATAGCCCCCAAGTGCTGACATGTATCTGTACATGTAAGCATCTCATTGGCCCACGTGGTGCTGGTCACGTGGGTATGCTTGCACTGGTGTTCCCTCAACGTGGGCTAGTGGGCGGTAGCTTAGGCCTGTTATGCACAGCCCTGTTTGGATGTTGGGCCTATTCCAACATTACTCCCCCCCCAGCATTCGGTTGACAAACTGGGTTGGATGTGGCCGTGGGCCAACGCTCGAGCTGGTGACTATGATGGACAGCCTTAACAACTCGCGGCCGACCTCATTGACGGCCGAGCTTAAAGGTGGCAGTAAATGGGGCGAGCTCGCGAGCCTGAAAGTGTACAGGCGGGCTGATATCGGTGCAGCGTGGGCAGGGTATATTGGCGAGCTGATGCGACTCACCAAAGGTAAGCTCGCTTGGTGGATAACCATGCACTCCATTTAGGGTGTTACTCGCTATTTCAGCGAGCTTGTTTAGGCTGACATGAGAGCGAGCAGATGTGTGACGACCTGAATCCCAAAACACTATCGAAGGTTTTAAAGTGAACAAATAAGGTTGTCCCTCAAACATAGGGACGACCTGATATGTGACGACTTCAACCATAGAACGATTTGGGATCGTTGAAAGGACATGGGGCCGAAGCCGAGGGCAGCGATCTCTAACCTTTAGCGATCTATGATTTTAGACAAGCCGTCATTCTTCTACCGATCTGGTAAATGTGGTTGTCCTGACGAGCTGGGTTGGACGGGAAAAGGGACAGACCAACCTGTTACAACCTGAATCTTTAGCAAACGATATGTGATTTTGGACAAGCAGTCACGTTCGTGACGACCTGGTAAATGTGGTCATAATGACGAGCTGGTATGAATGGGACGGGGAACATATCAGCCTGGTACGATCTGAATCTTGAGGATTTTTTGAGTCAATCAAATCTCTGAGGAGATACGATTGATCTCCCCGTATCTCTCTGCCTTCCTCGCCATAAATGCTGGCTCAGCATTTGAGGGGACGTGACAACTAAAGCAGGCGCACGTTATATAGGAGAGGGTTAAACGCTTGCCACGTGTGGGACGTTAACTGGCGCGTCAGAGACACACGTACGGCAATTAACACTGCAATTTCAGTTTTACTCTTTGTGTAACCGTTTCCTTTTCCATTTTCATTTCACTGTTTGCTTGAGACCTGCTGAGACTCTCTGTAGTGAAACACTTCGGCTTGAAGAATAGAACACCACACCACACACTACAACTTCGTATTACTTTCAGGTAAAATGGATTCTGTTAGAGGATTTACAGAGCTATGAGGTAACCAGGGCAGAGAGGGAGAAGAGGGGGAGGTTATATCTGTAGAGCCTATCACGATGATAGTGCCGCCGGCGTTGCAAGACTTGCCCGAAACGATGACGCCTGAGAGCAGCGCCAGTTCCAGCGCTAGGGAGAACGGTGGTGACCACCATACTTCATCGTCCAGCAGCTCGTCCTCGGAGGAGACACCCAGCCGCGAGGAAGGGATGGGGGATGTGGTTAGCAATGTCTCAGATCGGACTGTTATTGGAGAGTGGGAAAGCAAGACAATCACGGGCAGGTTGAGCAATCTACGAAAGGCGCCCAAGGACCTGTCCGCTGGATTTAGATTCAAGGCCGCACTGCACCACGAAGTAGCAGACAGTGCGCCCTTAATAAGTGGGTATAGGAAGCTAGAGGAGATTGTGAGGGCGTACCACATCCCCAGGACGATACTGCTCCGGACATGTGCAAAAGATGAGAGGGCATGCACGGTGTCACAGACGGGCTGGATACCGATGTACTTGGATCACTTCGAAGGCGGCTTGCGATTTCCCCTGCCCGGGCTGATATTCGACCTACTGGCAGACTACGAGCTGGCCCTGACGCAGCTAACGCCCAACAGCATAAGGTTCATCATAGGCTTTATGCTGTTGTGTGCGAGGTTGGAGGTCCCGGAAAAGGCAATAGTGTTCAGGTCGCTGTTCCAGTGCCGGCTGTGTCCCAACTCCAGAGGCGCGAGGTGGTATTACCTCTCCGGGAGAGAGAAGAGCCAACTGTTCAAGAATGTCAGGAACAAGGTGGCGAGGTGAAAGAGGCAATTCATCTTTGTTCGCGATACGCAAACAGAGAGAATTAGCAACGACCTCGCTGCTCGGCTATCTGAGTGGCGTGTGCCGAATGCACACGTCAATTACCCTCAATTGTTGCCACGGGACACGGATCTCAAGAATCAGCTGCTGGAATATGCGAGGAGGGAAAACTTGATAGATCTAGATGCCCTGGTTACCTCGGAGCAGCTCGCCGTGTTCGGGTTTGTCGACGTGGCAAACCTGTTTAGCGAAGGTATAATTTTATCGTATAGTATGCATTCTAGCCGAGCTGAGTCTTATACATTTGTTTGTGCAGGAGAAATGAGCAGCATACTCGAGCACCAACGTCAGCAAGCCCAGGGCTCACGAGGTCGCGGGGCCGGCAGCACCTTGCAAAGACAGACGCGGTTCGACGAGCGGCCGCCTGCAGCGCCACAATCACGCAGCTCGTCACACCGAGGATCCAGCTCGGCATCTAGGCCACGGGCTGAACACAGAGTTGAGGCTGCAGCTCCGAGTGCACGCAGGCGTGCACGTGAGGAGACGGATAGCGAGGATGAGGTCCCCCTCATGCGGCGCAGAACAAGTGGTGGGACTTAGCCTGCGCAGGCAGCTCGACCTGCGGCCGCGTGCTCACCAAACGCGCCATCAACCGTGGCGCGGGCAGCAGCAGAGCCTGCGTCTGCGTCGGCCTCTGTGTCGACGCCCAGGATCGCGTATCCTGACGGCTTCAGCTATGTGAAGCCCGACTGCCAGCCTGCCATGGTGCAGGGCATGCAAAGCTTTTGCCTCCCGTGGATCGTCAACGGGTAAGGACTTTTGTGCAGCAGCATGGCGGGCAGGTCGCCATGGTCAAACTAATGGACGTAAGTATTTATTCGCACTTGTGTTATTGTTTTAGCATTCCATTCTAGAGACTTACACTTGTTGCTGTTTGGCAGGCGTTCAACTACGCTGTGGCACTGTTCGAGAGTGAGCAGGGGGCTCGCTCTCAGAATACCGAGCTCAACACTAACTGCAAGCAACTAGCTACAGAAAAAGCTAGCCTTATGGACGACGTCAATCGTCTGCAAGGCTCTGAAATGGCCAACCGAGCAGCTGCAGCGGAGAGCCGAGCAGAAGAGCTCGCAAACAGGATCAATGAGCTCAAGGAGGAATTGGAGCGAGCCCGTGCTAAAAGAGAAAGCAGGATTCAGGCGGCAAAGGAGGAGGCCGCCCGGGTTGAGGAGTGGGCCAAGAAGGCTGAGGCCGAAAGGGATCGTGTTCAGAACGAGCTGAGCTCCCTTAGGCACCAGGTCGGCGAGGCCGACAAGAACCTCAGCGCAGCTCAAGGGGCCTTGGATGAACTGAGGACATCTCATGGGCGCTCGGTCAGTATCGCCCGCGCTCAAGGTGTAGAGTGGTTGGTGGGCTCGGCCGTATTTCAAGATGCTGTGGCGGTGGCGTCTGCGAACGTGACCACGGAGATCTACAAGGAGATCCGTGGGAAGGTGCTGCACCATCGCCCAGATTTCCCCATACGCGAGCTGGCGTTTTTTGATGGGGAGGATATTGACGAGCAGGGTAAGAGCCTTGCTCCCCTCGTTGACACAATAGTGCGGTTGAGGTGGGATCTGAACGAGGAGGGAGTACCCGTCTGACCTCCCTCAATCCTAGAAGAGGGGGAGGATCTATTGGGGATGCCCTCTTTTGACGGATGGGTGGAAGGGGCTCTTGTAGCTGAATAGGAGCCATCGAGCACTCCTCCCAACTCTCAGCCCGCTGTGATGCCGAGCAGATCACCCGTCAATGCGCCAACTCCCAAGCCCGCAGCCCAGTCTTCTCCAACTCGCTCTCCTCCTACTACAGCTGATGCGTCTATGCCCGTTGACCTGACGAATGATTAGATTTAGGATTTCCCTCCTTTTTTTGTACTACTTTTGCATTTTGTATTGATCAATGGATTCATTCCATATGTAATTCAAATGTAAACATCCTTGATGAAATACAATATGAATTTTGCTTTGGAATTTCTGTATTGATTATCGTATATTGTCTGTACATTGTTGTTTACAATTGCTTGATAACGACTTGAATAAGATAATAATACACAGGTTAACTGTAAAATTTTCTAAGGTTATGTATGTTCCAAATGTATGGTAACTGGCGTCCTTGTATATTTGCTAACACGTAAGATCCAGGTCATTTAATTTGAACAACCATATAGGGACCTTCCCAATTAGGAGCGAGCTTGCCCATGTGTGAATAACTATTGGTTAATCGAGCTTTGCATAAAACCAGATCGCCTACTTGAAACTGACGAGCTCGAACTCTTTTGTTATAAAATTTTGCAACACGACTTTGATGTGCCATGTTTCTTATTCGAGACATTTCTCTAACCTCTTCCACAAGGTCTAGGTTCTCCCTTAAAAGTTGCTCATTGTGATCGTCGCTGTGCCGATCTGCTCTATCAGATGGCAATCCGACCTCTACAGGGATGACGGCCTCAGGTCCATAGGCGAGGCTGCATGGCGTTTCGCCTGTGGCCGAGCTGGGTGTAGTGCGACAAGACCAAAGCACTTTATTGAGCTCGTCAACCCAATTAGAATGTGCAGCCAAAACACGCGTCTTGAGGCCTCGCAGGACGATTTTATTGGCAGACTCGGCTTGCCCATTGGACTGTGGAGTATATACAGACGTTAAGGCGAGCTCAATGCCATAGTCGTTACAGAACGACCTCAGTGCTGTGGCTCGGAACTGTGGACCATTGTTAGCTATGATCCGTTTAGGTATGCCGAACCTGGAAACAGATGACCGAGCTGAGCCACAAATTACACTTGTATATAATGTGCCAATAGCTTAAGTCACCTAAGAATACCTGCATAGTATTGAATTAAACAGGAATTCTTATATTTTCCTCTCTGTTGTCGTGGACAATGGTTTAGCTTCTATCCATTTGGTGAAGTAATCCACCGCGACAATGAGGTAAGTGCAACCTCCTTTGCCTTTCACAAAAGGGTCGAGTAGGTCGGCTCCCCATTGAGCAAAAGGCCAGGGAGATGAGAGTGATGGGAGCATTTATCCTATTTCAAGAAAGATACTTATGCTCAGTTTATAGGCAAACATGAGGATGGAACGAACTTTAGAACAAGTTCAGATACCTAGCATGTGAATATCATCAGCATTGAACTGGCAAGTCGGCACTTTTTGACATAGTTCTGTGTGTCCTCAACCATGGTAGGCCAGTAGTAACCATGCCTCAGAAGTTTCCGAGCTAACGTTCTGCCACCTATGTGTGTGTCACATACTCCCTCATAAACTTCCCTTACAGCATATTCAGCTTCATAGGGAGTAAGGCAGCGTAATAGGGGCATTGAGGCTGCTCGTTTGTAGAGCTGACTGTCCAGTAAAGTGAAATGCGCAGCCCTGCGTTTAATCAACTTTGCAGCGGACGGGTCTTCAAGCAGCTTGTCTGTTTGCAGATAATCAATGAGCGGAGTGGTCCAGCTCGGAGAGGAGGGATTCGTGCTTAGCAGTTGACACCCAATTGTGAAATCGACGTAGCTTGGGGCGTCAAGCACTTCGACAATTGTCGACCTCTGAGGGTTAAGGTCCTGCGAGGAGGCCAACTTTGACAGCTCATCAGCTCGGTGGTTATCTGCTCTTGGTATTTTGTCAATTTGGAAAGAGACAAATCCTGACTTCAATCTGTTGACCACAGAAGCATAACGACCTAGCTGGAGATCCCTAACTTCACAGCTGCCATTCACTTGGCCTACAACGAGTTGAGAGTCGCTAAAAACCTGAATACTCGGTACCTTCAGCTCGGACGCCAGCTTCAATCCATAAATGAGGGCTTCATATTCTGCAGCATTGTTAGTTGTCTGAAACTTAAACCTCAGTGCATGCTCGGATTTAAAGCCATCTGGGCCCACTAGGACAGCCCCAGCACCCGATCCGTCAACATTAGCGGCGCCATCTACATACAAGACCCAGACTGGGTGTTCGGGTGCCTTTTCTTCCATAGTCGCCAAGATGCATTCCACCAGGAAATCTGCCACAGCCTTGCCCTTTATGGTCGTGCGCGGCTGAAATTTGGGGTCGTACTCACTCAGCTCGACACTCCATCCGATAAGCCGACCAGAGAGTTTCGGTTTCTGTAATATCTTCCTCAATGGCAGATCAGTATAGACAACAATCTGATGAGATTGGAAGTAAGCTCTCAGCTTACGAGCTGTGCACACCAGAGCAAAAGCAGCCTTTTCTGCTAGTGGGTAGTTCTGCTCGGCGCCTTGTAAAACCTTGCTCACATAGCAGATAGGTTTCTAATTCTTATTCTCTTCCCTGAGTAAGACCGAGCTCACTGCCTCCTCCGTAACCCCTAGATATAGGTATAAACTCTCCCCTTCCACAGGCTTGGACAGTAGGGGTGCTGATGCCAGATCTTGTTTGAGCTCGTCAAACACTTGCTGACACTCATTGGTCCATTGAAAGTTCTTCGGCTCTCGTAGGGCTTTGATGAACGGGAGGCATCTTTCTACCGACTTGACTATGAACCTATGCAGCGCAGCGACACGGCCCGTTAAACGTTGCACATCCTTTACAGTCCTGGGCGGCTCCCTCTGCTGAACGGCCTGAACCTTCTCTGGGTTTACTTCAATTCCTTTCTTGGATACCACGTACCCTAGGAATTTTCCTGACTCTACAGCAAATGTGCATTTCAAGGGATTCAACTTCATTCGGGCTTGGCGCAAGTTTTGAAAGGTCTCCCTCAGGTCGTCTATGTGATCCTCAGCTTGCACGCTGGTGACTATCATGTCATCCACATATACTTCTATGTTTCTGCCGATCTGGAGCTTAAAGATGATTTGCACCAGTTTCTGATATGTAGCACCAGCATTTTTCAGGCCAAACGGCATCATCACATAGCAGTAGATTGCGTCACCAGCGTAGAAAGCTGTTTTCTCCTGGTCGTCTAACAGCAACCGGACCTGGTGATAACCCGAGCTGGCATCGAGAAAGCTCATCCGTTCATGTCCGGCTGCCCGCTCTACTAGCTTCTCGACATTTGGCAAGGGATGAGGGTCTTTCGGGCACGCCTCATTTAAATTGGTGAAATCAATGCACATCATCCACTTGCCATTTGGTTTTTTAACTAGCACAGGGTTGGACACCCATTCGGAGTATTCGACTCTTCTGATGAAGCCTGCTTGTAGTAGCTTTTGTATCTCTTCATCTATAGCAGCCTGCTTCTCAAGGCCAAAAAGGCGACGTTTTTGCACCACCGGCCTTTTGGTGGGGTCCGTGCTGAGTTTGTGGCCTGTCAACTCTGTTGGGATGCCCGGCATTTCATCCGTAGTCCATACAAACACGTCTTGATTAACCCTTAGAAACTCAAGAAGCTCTGCCCGCTCTTTTTCTGTGAGCTTGGTGCCGATCTTAACTGTTCTTTCCTGCACATCAGGGTTTAAAGGAACTGTCTCCACTGGCTCTACTGGCTCTACCTTCTGCTCGACACCCTCAGGTCGGTGCTCAATATCTGATATATTCATTGTCTGTTGGCCGATCTAGGGCGGCCTGTGACTTTCAGAATCTGTCGAGACTGCAGCGAGCTCAACCTTCTTGAACGTATCTTGATCGCAGGCTCTTGCCATCTTCTAATTCCCCTTAAGTACTCCTACCCGCTGAGGAGTTGAGAATTTCATGCAAAGATGGGGTTGAGAGATAACAACCTTCAGCTCGCACAGGTGGCTCTTCCTAATATAGCATTGAAAGCTGATTCCATCTTGACGACCAAGAAGCTAACAGTGGCCATCCTGAATCGCGGTTCTGAGCCCACGTATATGGGAAGAGTAACAACCCCCTCAACCGGGACAGGCTGATTATCAAACCCATATATGGGTCCTTCATATTTTCTCAGCGAGCTCGGATTCAGTTGCATCTTTTGAAAACAGCTCTAGTATAAGATATCTGGCGAGCTACCAGTATCGATAAACACCTTGTTGACGTTGTGATTACCTATATGAACCGTTGCCACAAAGGGATCTGCATGAGGCATCATAACGTCGGGCTCTCCGTCTGCTCGCTTGTAATCCGCCGGGCTGAAGGTAATAGGTGCATTTTCCCATTCTGCTTCTTCAAACGGGCGCTTCAAGGGCCTGTTCTTATTAACAGTCATCACCTGGCGAGCATATGCTTTGCGACCTCGAGCGCTTTGGCCTCCTGAGTGAATACCTCCCGAGATCATGTTTGTTGTACTAGAGGGCGGGGGAATCCCAGCATAGCCTACCCCTTTCCTATCTTTTTGGTTCTGGGCAGCAGTCCTCTGTCCTTGCCCTCGCCTATTGAATTGACGTCCCCTGTATGCCCTGCCCTACTCGGAAGGATACTGGTTATCTTGATACACATCTTGTGCGCCACCGAGCTGGTACCTCTGCCCTTGAGGGCGGTCGTATCCTTGCACAAAGTGAGTTTGGGATGGTTGCTGGTTATGGAGCTTCTGAACATATCCTTCTAGTTTCCCATTGCGAGCTAAGAACTCCAGCTCGTCCTTTAAGTGTTGGCAATCTTCTGTATTGTGACCGTATACACGATGGTAGTACAATGTTTGCTCTTGTCTGCTCTTGAAGAATCATGCAATGGGGTTGAGGGTCTTCTAATCCAGTGCTGGATTTGTGCCAGGATTTGAGACCTTGGCAAGGTCAGAGGGATGTAGTTGGCATATTTCAGGAATTTAGCTGGCTTCCCCCATTGCTTGCTGACTTTCTGCTTCTTCTTTTCCTCTCTTCTCAGTGGTTGCTCATTGCTTTTGTTCTGTTTATCATCAGCTCGTCGCTTGGACGACTGGAAATCTTCTGACAGTATAAAGGTAGCCGACCTGTCAATGACTTCATTCCATGTCTTCGGTGGGTTTTCCAGCAGGTCGTCTAGGAACCGGCCGCGTTTCAGACCATGCAGCAAGGTAGACAAGCAGATGGTATCGGGGACGTTATCAATGTCTAAGGTGGCTTTGTTGAATCGCTGCATGTAGTCCCTCAGAGATTCCCCTTCTTTCTGATGAACTTGCATCAGCTCGGTCGCTGTGCGTTTGATCTCCCTTTGGCTCGCAAACTTGTTGGAAAATAGCTTGGCGAGCTGGGAGTACGAGTCTATAGAATGTCTAGGGAGTTTGTGATACCATCTCCTGGCTGTTGACTTTAGTGTCGCTAGAAACACTTTGCACATCATGGCAGCATTGGCATTTTGGATTCTCATGATGGCTTGATAGGTGTGCAGATGCTCATCTGGGTCGCTCGAGCCATCATATGTCTCCAGGTGGGGAATTTTGAATCCCTCTTGATACGGTTCTGCTGTGATGGATAGGTTAGTGGGGCACTATCCAAATCGAAGGTCTGTTGGTGCGACCTGGGACTTTTCAACTCGTCAATGGATTTTTGCACATCCTGCAACTGTCTTTCAAGGTTTGCGTTCTTTCTCATTAGTTCTTCACTATGTTTGGACGAGCTGGGCTCGTTGTTTAGCTTCCCACTTCCCCTTGGCTTGGTCGGCACTATTATGTTGCTCAGAGCGGGGGAGTTTCAAGTTGCAACGACCGTAGCTGGCTCGGCATCCCTGTTCAACAAAGGAATCAGGGGGTCATCCGGGATCAGACGAGCAAGGATTTTACCCATTGCCATTTCGAGAACTCTAGTTCTCTCTTCGAGCTTGGTTGTTCAAGCAGGCTCTGTCGACCTTTCAGGTCGTTCCTGTTGTAGATTGCCTTGCCTGGGCTGTCTTTGCCTTGTTCCTGTTGGAATTTGACAATGTTCGGGCTGAGTTCCATACCCAGTTGGTGTTCTCTCATCATCATCTGTTTCACTCAGTTGATCCTATTCTGCTCCTCCAACGAAAAGGTTTCTTGGCATTGTCCTAAAATTATTCAAACTGGGCTCAGACAGTTGAGTGTCTTCCTGTTCGTCCATTTCATCTCTTGGAGGGCGAATTCCAGTAAAGGTACGGACCATTTTGTCTTTCTGCCGGTTAAACTACACAGCCTCTTGTTCGGTTTCCCCCAGACGGCGCCAAATGTTTGGGCAACTTCGTAGTCCAACACTGTTGAAGTCCTTAGCTGCTTCTACACCTGAAAATCCCGAGGATGTTTCCTCGGGGAAAACACTCCGACGCTCAAGTCATCAATACTCGATATTCTAGAGAGAGATGCTCTCAAGGAGTACTTGCAGAGAGAGAAGCGTAAAGATTAATTACCTTCATCGGAGGTAGTTGGGGGGTATTTATAGCCCCCAAGTGCTGACATGCATCTATACGTGTAAACATCTCATTGGCCCACGTGGTGCTGGTCACATGGGTATGCTTGCACTGGTGTTCCCTCAACGTGGGCTAGTGGGCGGTAGCCTAGGCCTGTTATGCACAGCCCTGTTTGGATGTTGGGCCTATTCCAACAATAGGGAATGAGGATTTTTATGAAAATTTTTTGCAGAGTCATGAGTATTCTTTGTCTCATAGTGTGGAGAATGATAGGTCTCATGGATATATGATTTTTTATTGAGATTTTTTATTTTGTATTTTTAAAATATAAGATAAATATGTAATAAATATATTTTTTTTATAATTAATGTATATAAAAAATAATAAAATTTAA
>BPVZ01000211.1:5660-19654 GCA_020521535.1 Rubroshorea leprosula | reverse complement strand
ATCTTTTTATGAAATAAGTATTTTGCAATTTCAAAAGCAAAATATTAATTATTATTAAATTAAAAGAGCCATGACATCGGAAAAAATTATGCCTAATGACTGGTATTATACAAAATACAAACTCTCTTTTTATAATGTCATCTTTCTAGTCTATAAAGAATTGGGCGTGAGCTGATTGAGTTCTTAAAGATGATTTTGCATCATCTCAATTCAGATGTCCTCAATAAAAAAAAAATGATAACACTATAATTATAATATAATGTAAAATTATAAATTCATAATCATGATATGATAATATTATAATTATAATATTATATAAAATTATAAATTTATAATCGTAATATAATATTAAACGAGTATAACATAATATTAAACAAATAAATACAAATAATAATGCAAATGAACTTTTGAGTGAAAAGAATCAGTTATATATACAATGATATATCATGTTGTAAATTTATAATATTACGTAACATTATAATTATAGCATTTTAGATAAAAAAAATTCAAAATTATACCCTTAAAGTAACATTCTAGGACATTCAACTTCTATCTATTTAAAAGTTTTTATTGGTACATTAGATGATTGAGCTATATGATAAGAAATAATCTTTCTTTTCCCACAAACGCTCTTTATTTGCTTTAATGATTCAAATATAAAATCTCTAATTTAAAGTTTCAAACTTGTTTGGACAGCTTCGCAGTCCAACACTGTTGAAGCCCTCAGCTGCTTCTACACCTGAAAATCCCGAGGGTGTTTTCTCGAGGAAAACACTCCGACGCTCAAGTCAGCAATACTCAATATTCTAGAGAGAGATGCTCTCAAAGAGTAATTGTAGAGAGAGAGGCGAAGAGGAGTTAATACCTTGCATGGAGGTAGTTGGGGGGTATTTATAGCCCCAAATGCTAACATGGGCTCAAACATGTCTTCATCTGTTTGGTTCACGTGTCACTGCCCACGCGGGTATGTCTCCTCATCTTGGGCTAGTGGGTGTATAATTGGGCCTGCTGCATGTGGCCCGAAATGGGTGTTGGGCCTAATCCCAACATTACTCCCCCCTCGGTATTCGGTTGACGAACTGGGTTTGACCCTGGGAAGGATGAGTGAGGTTCTATGGTTCATGACCGACCTCACGCATGACCGATGTGGGCGGCCTGAAGCCATCGTGCCTGGTCTGATGTACATGTGTATGCCGACTTCCTACCGAGCAGGCGTGAGGAAGTTGGCATTAAAACAAGGCGAGCTCGGTGCTAATCAACGAGCTGAGCAGGCGCGCAAGGGCGAGCTTGCATAATGGATTTTCTGTAGTAAAGCAAAGTTGAGCAAATAATGAACGAGCTGAACCAATCAACCCAGACGAGCTGAAATGAGCAACCTTAATCTTCTGTAACGTAGGTCTCCAAGATACAGAGTAATTCTAACGGGGTTGGTGACAATCTAACGTTTGATGTTCAAAACTGAGGTGAATCCCTGATTTGTTATGACCTGATCTCTAAAGACTTCGAATTTGTAACGGGCTGAAATGAGCGACCTTAATCTTCTGTAACGTAGGTCTCCAGGATACAGAGTAATTCTAAGGGGGTTGGTGACAATCTAACGTTTGATGTTCGAAACTGAGGTGAATCCCTGATTTGTAACGGGCTGATTACTCGAGATTTTCAAATTTTGAATTAGTGCAAATCTCTGAGGAGATCTCGGATTTGTTACGAGCTGATCATTGAGGTTTGTTACGATCTGATCCTTGAGATTTTTCAAATCTTTTGAATTAGTGCAGATCTCTGAGGAGATTTGCTTAGGGCGTTTGGTATTCTTCTGTCAACGGCAAATATCCTTTTGCCTCCCCGTAATAAATGCTGGCTCAGCATTTGAGGGGATGTGACAGCTGCATACGGCGTATTTTGGGCTCTTAACCATAAATGGCTGCCACGTGGACGCGTTTAACTGGGGGGCCATAAACACGCGTACGGTGTTTACGAAGCACCATATGAAGGACAAAAACAAAAGCAATTCTCTGTTTCATTACTTAGTACGTTAGCATTTTCATCAGCAAGAGTTGTAGAGACACTCCAGACCATTTTCTAGAATTTCCAGCGAGAAGACACCCTACTTCACACACAAGGTAAAAAATGGCTTCTTTTCATGATGCACAAGGGTTTTGGGGTAACCAAGGCGGAGAAGAAGAAGTAGATGTGATATCCGTTGAGCTTATCGCCATGATAGTGCCGCCAGAGTTGCAAGACTCGCCCAGAACCACCACACCAGAGAGTAGCACTAGTTCGAGCACGAGTGGTGGTTCTGACGACCACCAGCCTTCAATGTCCAGCGATTCGCTCACGGAAGTGACTCCCAGTGAAGCGGAGGGTGCTGAAGAGGTTGGGTGTAATGCGCCGGCAATGAGTACAGAAGCGGAGGTGGTTCTGTTTGAAGGGTAGGAAAGCAAGGTTCTTAGTGGAAGACTGGACAACCTTCGCAAGGCCCCCAAAACCCTACCGACCGACTTTAAGTTCAAGGCAGCACTGCATCACGAAGTTGCAGACGGTGCAGCCACAGTGAAAGGGTACAAGAAGTTAGAGGAGATGGTGAGGCAATACCAGATCCCCAGGACCATCCTAATCCGAGCTGGGACACCGAACGAACAGGCGTGCTCAGTATCGTGAACGGGCTGGGTGCCAGTATACGTAGACCATTTTGACGCCAGTCTACGTTTTCCTTTGCTCGTACTAATTTTTGACGTCCTGGCAGAGTACGAGCTGGCCCTTTCGCAACTTACTCCCAACAGCATCAAGTTTATCATAGGCTTTCTGCTGTTGTGCGAAAGGTTGGGGATGTCTGCAAAGGCGGTGGTCTTCAGTCGCTCTTCCTGTACCGTTTGTGCCCGTCGACCAGTGGAACGAGATGGTACTACATCTCGAGGAGAGAGAAGATGATGATATTCACCAACATAAGAAACAAGGTGGCGAGGTGGAAGAGACAGTTCGTCTTTGTTCGCGATACACGAACAAAGTGAATCAATAACGAGCTCGCTGCCCGTCTGTCAGAGTGGCATACACCTAACGCATATATGAACTACCCACAGCTGACTGTTGGTGATGTCGACCTGAAGAACCGGTTGCTCAATCATGTGAAGGCGGGGGGTTTGGTGGATTTGGAGGCTTTGGTTACCCCGGACCAGATCGCCTTGTTTGGGTTTGTCGACGTGGCAAACCTACATTCTGAAGGTTTATTTTTATAGTATAGCATAGTTTCTAGCCGATCTGAGTCTTATGCCTTTGTTTGTGCAGGAAAAATGAGCAGCATCCTCGAGAGGCAACGTCAACGAGCTCAAGGCTCGAGGAACCTGGAGCTGGGTCCGGTTCCCAACGGCAGACCCATTTTGACGAGCGGCTACCTGCGGCACTTGGGTGCAGCTCGTCGCACAGAAGTTCCAGCTCGACATCAAGGCCGTGTGTCGAGCAGAGAGTAGAGCCTGCGCCCTCGAGCTCAAGATGGCGGGCGAGAGAGGACTCTAACGTCGAAGATGACATTCCCCTCATTCGGCAGAGGACGAGTACGGGGAACCAACCCGCTCCAACTGCTGCAGCACGGCCAGCCAACATGCCCCCAGCGCCAGCTCGCGAGGTTGCTGAGCCAGCACCTGCCTCGTCGTCTGTGGCGGGGCCAAGGATTGCATACCCAGACGGCTTCAATTACGTAAGGACTGAGTGCCAAGCCGCAATGCTGTAGGATATGCAGAACTTTGTGCCTCCTGCAGACCGGCTACTTGCAAAGGGGCACGTTCAGCAGCATGGGGGACATGCTGCTCTAATCATGCTAATGGATGTAAGTATACTTACCGAGCTCGTTGTTGTATTTTATTATTTTGTGCTATGAACTGACGAGTGTATGCTTATGACAAGCGTTCAGCTACACCGTCGCACTCTTCGAGTGCGAGCAGGGGGCGCGGGTGCAGAACCGCGAGCTGGAACACAACTGCAAGCAACTGGCCTCTGAGAAAGCCAGTTTGGCTAACGAGGTCAGTCATTTGCAGAGCTCGGAGATGGCTAACCGAGTGACATCAGCAGAAAGCCGAGCTGACGAGTTGGCCCGCAAGATCAACGAGCTGAAGGAGGAGCTTGAAAGGCTCAAGTGGAGAAGGAGACCGGCATCCAAGCTACCAAGGAGGAGCTTGGCCGTGCAGAGAAACGAGCTATGAAGGTAGAATCTGACAGGGAGAAGACTACATGAGCTGAGCGCCCTGAGAGAGAGGGTTTCGCAAGTCGACCAACACGTCGCCCGAGCTGAGGCGTCCTTGGAGAGTACCAAAAGGCTCCACCAACAGAACGTCTGCTTTGCCCGCGCACAAGGGGCTGAGTGGCTGGTGGGAGCAGAGATGTTCTAGGACGTCGTCGCTGTTGCCTCGGCTAACACTACCACGGACATTTTCAACAAGGTTTGTGGGAAGGTGCTGCGAGTTCGGGCTGACTTCCCCATCGGTGAGCCGGCTTTCTTTGAGGGCGAGAAGATTGATGCAAAAGGGAAGAGCCTCACCCAGCCAGCTGACACACGAGTGAAGCTGAAATGGGAGCTTAATGAAGAGGGGTTGCCCGTGTGGCCCCCTACCGTAGTGGAAGAAGGAGAAGACACAAAGGGGTTGCCAAGCTTTGACGCTTGGGTGGTAGACCCCAAGGACGTGCCCTTCCAGCACTCCTCCTTCTACTCAGCCTCAACCTCAGCCCGCCTCGGCTGCTGTCCCTACTCCTTCTCCTTCAGATCGGCCATCTCCTGCTCAGTCTGTTTCTACGCGCAATGACGCATCCATCCCCGTCGACCTGACGAATGACTAGTATAGGACTTTTGTTTTGTTTGTTTTTTGTATTTTTGTATTGATCAATGAGACTGCTCATTATGTACTTCACTTGTAAAAGAACATTGATGGAATACAAGTTGAACTTTTTCCTTTGAAATTCTTGTGTATATTGCTGTGTACTGTTCTATACAGTGTCCTTTACATTTGTTTGACAATAACTTGAATTAAGGTAACAACATCGAGATGTTAACTGTAAAAGTTTCTAAGGTTATGTATGTTTCAAATGAATGGTAATGGGCGACCTTGTAAATCTGTTAACTGATAACACCCAGGTCGCTTAATACAAATAACCATATAAGGACCTTCCCAATTAGGAGCGAGCTTGCCCATGTGCGAATAAGCATTGGTTAGTCCTACTTTGCGTAAAACCAGATCGCCGACCTAAAACTGACCAGCTCGAACTCTTTTATTATAAAATTTTGCAACACGACTTTGATGCGCCATGTTTCTTATTTGAGACATCTCTTTGACCTCTTCCACGAGGTCTAGGTTCTCTCTTAAAAGTTGCTTATTGTGATGGTCGTTGTGCCGATTTGCTCTATCAGATGGCAATCCAACCTCTACAGGGATGACGGCCTCAGCTCCATAGGCAAGGCTGAATGGGGTTTCGCCTGTCGCCGAGCTGGACGTAGTGCAGCATGACCAAAGCACTTTATTGAGCTTGTCAATCCAATTAGAATGCACAGCTAAAACACGCATCTTGAGGCCTCGCAAGACGATTTTATTAGCGGACTCGGCTTGTCCATTAGACTGTGAAGTATACACAGATGTCAAGGCGAGCTCAATGCCATAGTCGTTGCAGAACGACCTCAGTGCCGTGGCTCGGAACTGTGGACCATTGTCAGCGATGATCCGCTTCGGTATGCCGAACCTGTACACAGATGACCGAGCTGAGCCACAAATTATACTTACATATAATGTACGAATGGCTTAAGCCACCAAAGAATACCTACATACTATTGAATTGAACAGGAATTCCTCTATTTTCTTCTCTGTTGTCGTGGACAATGGTTTAGCTTCTATCCATTTGGTGAAGTAATCCACTGCGACAACGAGGTAAGTGCAACCTCCTTTGCCTTTCACAAAAGGGCCAAGCAGGTCGACTCCCCATTGAGCAAAAGGCCATGGAGACGAGAGTGATGCGAGCATTTCTCCTGTTTCAACGAAGATCCTTATGTTCAGTTTGTAGACAAACATAAAGTTTGCACAAACTTTAGAACGAGCTCATATACCTGCCATGTGAATATCATCAGCATTGAATTGGCAGGTCGGGCACTTTTTGACATAGTTCTATGCGTCCTCGACCATAGTAGGCTAGTAATAACTATGCCTCAGGAGTTTTCGAGCTAAAGTTCTGCCACCTATGTGTGTGCCACATACTCCTTCATGAACTTCCCTCATAGCATATTCGACTTCATAAGGAGTAAGGCAGCGTAATAAGGGCATTGAGGCTGCTCGTTTGTAGAGCTGACTATCTAACAAAGTGAAATGTGTCGCCCTGCGTTTAATCAACTTTGCAACGGATGGATCTTCAGGCAGCTCGCTAGTTTGCAGATAATCAATGAGCGGGGTAGTTCAGCTCGGTGATGAGGGATCTGTGCTTAGCAGCTGACACTTGATTGTGAAATCGGTGTAGCTCGAGGCGTTAAATACCTCCACAATTGTTGACCTCTGAGGGTTGATATCTTGCGAGGAGGCTAATTTTGACAGCTCGTCAGTTCGTTGGTTATCTGCTTTGGGTATCTTGTCGATCTGGAAGGAAGCAAATCTTGACTTCAATCTGTTAACCACAGAAGCATAACGACCAAGTTGAGGATCCCTTATTTCACAACTGCTATTCACTTGTCCCACCACGAGCTGAGAGTCGCTAAAAACCTAAATGCCCTGTACTTTCAGCTTGGACGCCAGCTTTAAACCATAAATAAGGGCTCTATATTCTGCAGCATTATTTGTTGTCTGAAACTTAAACCTCAGTGCATACTCGGATTTAAAGCCATCTGGGCCCACTAACACAGCCCAAGCACCTGATCCCTCAATGTTAGCAGCTCGATCAACATACAGGACCCAGATTGGGTGCTCGGGTGCCTTTTCTTCCACAGTCGCCGAGATGCACTCCACCAAGAAGTCCGCCATAGCCTGGCCTTTTATGGTTGTGTGCGACTGAAATTTGAGGTTGTACTCACTTAGCTCGACGCTCCACCTGATAAGGCGACCAGAGAGTTCCGGTTTCTGTAGTATATTCCTCAACGGTAGATCGGTATAGACAACAATCTGATGTGATTGGAAGTAAGCTCTCAACTTACGAGATGTGTATACCAGGGCGAAAGCAGCCTTTTCTGCTAATGGGTAGTTTTGTTCTGCACTTTATAAAACCTTGCTCACATAGCAGATAGGCTTCTGATTCTTATTCTCTTCCCTAAGCAAAACCGAGCTCACCGCCTCCTCTGTAACCCCCAGATATAGGTACAAACTCTCCCCTTCCACAGGTTTGGAAAGCAGGGGTGCTGACGCCAGATATTGCTTAAGCTCGTCGAACGCCTGTTGACACTCATCGGTCCATTGGAAATTCTTGGGCTCTCGCAAGGCTTTAAAAAATGGGAAGCACTTTTCTGCTGATCTGGCTATGAACCTGTGTAACGCAGCCACACAACCTGTCAGACGCTGCACATCTTTCACGGTTTTAGGAGGCTCCATCTGCTGTACGGCCTGAACCTTCTCTGGATTCACCTCAATTCCTTTCTTGGATACCACGTACCCTAGGAATTTTCCTAATTCTACAGTGAATGTGCATTTCAGGGGATTCAGCTTCATTTGGGTTCGGCACAAGTTCTCAAACGTCTCACTCAGGTCGTCTATATGATCCTCAGGTCGTCTATATGATCCTCAGCTCGCACACTGGTGACTATCATGTCATCCACATATACTTTTATGTTCTTGCAGATCTGGAGCTTAAAGATGATTTGCACCAGCTTCTGATATGTAGCACCAGCATTTTTCAGACCAAACGGCATCATGACATAACAGTAGATTGCGTAACCAGCATAAAAAGCTATTTTCTCCTGGTCGTCTAGCAGCAACTGAACCTGGTGGTAACCTGAGCTAGCATCAAGGAAACTCATCTGCTCATGTCCAGCTGCCCGCTCTACTAGCTTCTCCACATTTGGCAAGGGATGAGGGTCTTTTGGACACGCCTCATTTAAGTTGGTGAAGTCAATACACATCCTCCACTTGCCATTTGGTTTTTTGACGAGCACAGGGTTGGACACCCACTCAGAGTATTCCACTCTCCTGATGAAGCCTGCTTATAGCAGCTTTTGTATCTTTTCATCTATAGCAGCTTGCTTCTCAAGGCCAAGAAGGCGACGCTTCTGAACCACCGACCTTTTGGTGGGGTCTGTGCTGAGCTTATGGACAGTCAACTCTGCAGGGATGCCAGGCATTTCATCCGTAGTCCACGCAAATACATCCTGATTAACCCTCAAAAACTCTAGAAGCTCTACTCGCTCTTCTTCTGTGAGCTTGGTGCCAATCTTAACTGTTCTTTCTGGCACATTAGGGTTTAACGGGACCGTTTCCATTCCACCGGTTCCACCAGCTAAGCCTTTTGCTCGACACCCTCAGGTCGATGTTTGATATCTGAGATGCTCATCGTTTGCTGACCGAGCTCGGTTGGCCTGTGATTTTCAGAAGAACCTGTCGGGGCTACAGCGAGCCCAACCTTCTTGAAAGTGTCTTGGTAGCAGGCTCTGACCATCTTCTGGTTCCCCTTAAGCACTCCTACCCCCTGAGGAGTTGGGAATTTCATACAAAGATGAGATTGTGAGATGATGGCCTTCAGCTCGCAGAGAGTGGCTCTTCCCAATATAGCATTGAAGGCTGATTCCATCTTGACGACCAGAAAGGGGACAGAAGCCATCCGGAAGCGTGGTTCCGAACCCACATAGATGGGTAGAGTAATGACTCCTTCAACCGGGACGGGTTGATTATTGAACCCGTAGATGGGCCCCTCATACTTCTGTAGCGAGCTCGGATTCAACTGCATCTTCTGAAAGCAGCTCCAATAAAGGATATATGGTGAGCTACCAGTATCAATGAAGACCTTGTTGATGTTATGATTGCCTATATGGACCGTTGACACAAAAGGATCTGCATGAGGCATCATAACGTCGAGCTCTCCATCTGCCCGCTTATAATTTGCCGGGCTGAATGTAATGGGCGCATTCTCCCACTCCGCTTCTTCAAATGGGCGCTTAAGAGGCCGGCTCTTATTAACAGTCATCACCTGGCAAGCATACGCCTTGCGGCCTCGGGCGCTTTGGCCCCCTGAGTGCATACCACCAAAGATCATGTTGATTGTGCCAGATGGTGGGGGTATCCCACTGTATCCAACCCCTCTGTAGTCCTTTTGATTTTGCACGGATCCTTTCTGTGCTTGCCCGCGCCTATTGAATGGGCGTCCCCTGTATGCTTTGTTTGGCTCAGATGAGTATTGACCCGCCTGGTAAGGATTTAAATTGTTACCGAACTGATATCTCGGTGCTTGAGATCGGCCGTACTCTTGCACAAAATGGGTCTAGGTGGGTTGCCGAACGTAAGGCTTCTGTACATACCCCTCCAATTTTCCATTGCAAGCTAAGAATTCAAGCTCATCCTTCAAGCTCTGACAGTCTTCTCTATTATGGCCGTATCCACGGTGGTAGTCACAATATTTGCTTTTGTCAGCTCGTGAAGAATCGTGCGTTTCGGGATGGGGTCTCTTGACCCAATGCTGTATCTGCGCCAATATCTGGGATCTTGACGAGCTCAGGGGAATGTAGCTGTCATATTTTGGATAGGATGGCAATTTTTCCCTCTGTTCGCCAACCTTCTGTTTTTTCTTATCGTCTCTGCCTTCAGGCTGCTTGGGCTCTTTACCCTGTCTATCATCAGCTTATCTCTTGGAAGATTAAAAATCTTCGGACAGTATGAAACTTGCTGACCTGTCATTTACTTCATTCCACAACTTAGGTGGATTCTCCAGCTGGTCGTCTAGAAACTGGCCAGGCTTCAAACCATGCAGCAAGGCAGATAAGCAGATGGTATCGGGGACGTTGTCAATGTCCAAAGTAGCTTTTTTGAATCGTTGCATGTAGTCCCTCAGAAATTCTCCCTCTTTCTGATGAACCTACATCAGTTCGGTTGCTGTACATTTAATCTCCCTTTGGCTCACAAATTTGTTGGAGAATAACTTGGCGAGCTGGGAGTATGAGTCTATAGAGTGTCTGGGGAGTTTATGATACCATCTCCTGGCCGTTGACTTCAGTGTCGCTGGGAACACTTTGCACATCATGGCGTCATTGGCATTTTGGATTCTCATGATGGCCTGATAGGTATGCAGGTGCTCATCTAGGTCACCCGAGCCATCATACGTCTCTAGATGGAGGATTTTGAATCCCTCTTGATACGGTTCTACTGTGATGGATAAGTTTAGTGAGGCACTATCCAAGTCAAGGGTCTGTTGGTGCGACCTAGGGCTTCTCAGCTCGTCAATGGATTTCTGTACGTCTTTGAGCTGTCTTTCGAGGTCAGCATTTTTCTTTAGCAGTTCTTCATTATGTCTGGATGAGCTGGGTTCTGGGTTTAACCTCCCACTTCCCCTTGGTTTGGTCGGGACCACCACATTACTAAGGGCCGGGGAGTTACGGGTTGCAACTACTGCAGCTGGCTGTGCATCCCTATTCAGGAAAGGAATCAGGAGGTCATCAGAAATCAGGCGGGCAAGGATTTTACCCATTGCCATTTCGAGAACTCTAGTTCTCTCTTCAAGCTCGGTTGTCCGAGCAAGCTCTGTTGACCTTTCAGGTCATTCATGTTGTGCATTGCCTTGTCTAGGCTGTCTATGCCTTATTCCTGTTGGAATTTGAAATTGTTCAAGCTGGGTTGTATACCCAGTTGGTGTTCTTTCATCATCATCTGTTTCACTTAGTTGATCCTGTTCTGCTCCTCCGACGAAAAGAATTCTCGGCATTGGCCTAAAATCATTCAAGCCGGGCTCAGACAATTGAGTGTCCTCATGTTCATCCATTTCATTCTTCGAGGTCGACTTCCAGTAAAAGTATGAACCATTTTCCCTTTCAGCAGGTTAAGCTACACAACTTCTTGTTCGATTCCCACAGACGGTGCCAAAATGTTTGGGCAGCTTCGCAGTCCAACACTGTTAAAGCCCTCAGCTGCTTCTACACCTGAAAATCCCAAGGGTGTTTCCTCAACGAAAACACTTCGACGCTCAAGTCAGCAATACTCAATATTCTAAAGAGAGATGCTCTCAAAGAGTAATTGCATAGAGAGAGGCGTAGAGGAGTTAATACCTTGCATGGAGGTAGTTGGGGGGTATTTATAGCCCCAAATGCTGACATGGGCTCAAACATGTCTTCATCCGTTTGGTCCACGTGTCACTGCCCACGTGGGTATGTCTCCTCATCTTGGGCTAGTGGGTGTATAATTGGGCTTACTGCATGTGGCCCGAAATGGGTGTTGGGCCTAATCCCAATAAAACTCATTACCACTTGAGACTCCTGAGACTTATCCATTTAAAGTTTGTAAACATATTTTAAACACCTAGCTCTCAACATCCCTACACTATCTTTGTCCTTGTTTGAAAACAAAATAAATTAACAGACAATTTATTACCTAATTTACTTTCTTAATTTCCAATAAATGTAAGTAACAAATTAGGTCATATTTTAAACACCTAGCTCTCAAAATCCCCACATTTTCTTTTTCCTTGTTTGAAAAAAAAATAAATTAATAGACAATTTATTACCCAATTTACTTTCTTAATTTCCAATAAATAGAAGTAATAAATATAAAGGAAAATAAGAGAATGTAATTCCAAAAATAGGCAGGTGTTAGACATGGAATATCACAGTAGAGCTCGCAGGACCAGCAAAGAGAATGCGAATGCAAGCAGATAATGGCAAACCTTAGAAGAAACTCATACTCCAACGAGAACCCATTTCAGACTCAAACCACGTTTTCACTCTCATCTCTTACCCATTTCTTGAAGAAGCCCCAAGCCTTGCCTTTCTTGCTCTTAAGGCTTCTTTTGTTACATTGGTCTGCCTCAAATTGCAGCCATCTTCTCCTTCTCATGGTTTCCTGAGAAACCATGAGAAATGGAGCCAAGACGATGATTGTAAGGCTAATCTTGCTAGATTCAAAGTTGGGTTCCCTTATTCCATTACCAAGGACAAGTGTGGGTGGTTACTTAATCCCATAACTCTTGCGCTTAATTCTGGTGTTAAAGGTTCATATCTATCTCTGTGCCTCTAACTTGTATGTATAAAATTTGTGTGGCCAATTCTTCAATGCCTCAATGTCCTTCCTGTATGTATGTGCTATGATTTTATTCAAAATATGTGCTTTTGGTTCTTATTGTCTTCAAATGCCCAAGGGTGGAATCTCCTTAACCATTATGATAAGTTTTATATGCATTGGATTCTTTTAAGGCGATTGTAGTGATTAGAGAAACCGGGAATTAGAACCTCTAATCCTGAGGTTGAATTGAGCTAGTTTAGTTGCTTTGGATTTGTGAAAGAAATAAGAGATCATACGTACAAAAGCGGGCTAAGATTTCTTTAGATTGCCTTCGGATTATAGGAAATTAAATGTGTGAAGATTGGATCGTGGTGTTTATTTAACTGCTTATATAGCCATGTGTACTCTTGTACGCATAAAGTTGACCTTTGGTGCTAATGCTAGCCTCAAATCCCATCTTCGCTAGGACAAATTGGATTCCATGTCCTCTAAACTGGATGAAAGCATTTTGCTAAGTGGGTTCTAGGCAATTGAGATGTTTGTAGACGTGAGTGAAAGTGAGGGCGGAGGGAAGGCATCTGGAGCGTTTAGCAATATGGTGCAGATGGTGTTGAAGGAGAACTTGGGTCCATTGAGCAACAAGGAAGTTGTGATGATGGCTAAGAAGGTTTTATAAGCATAATGGTTCGAGTAGCATCCTTACTTGTATTGCAATGATGAGAATGTTTATGCTACCTTCTTGTGGTAGCCTGAATGTTAGCTTTTATCCCAAGTTTAAATATTTTCCCTTTGGGATTCATTAATCCATGGTTTCAATTGGCAAGGTCGTGTGTTGGAATAATAAGTGATTTTTTAAATATTTTACAATAGTTTAAGTGATGAATTCAAACCACACAATTGTTTTTTTATTTATATATTATTTATAAAAAAAACTGAAAAAGTGTTTTGCATTTTAAACTATATTGGTGTACAAAACACTAATTATTAGATCAATGTAAATTCCTAATTTTAGAGGCAAGGTAGCCCCTGTTAATTTGATAGTTGGTGTTTTACAATTCAATATTGATCCAACTTAAAGGAAATAATGTTAATAAGCTTGAAATAAAAAGAAAAGTGTGAACATCAAATAAGGTGGAAAGCATTAGATGGTTTGATATAGATATTGAATTTACCTTAAAATTTCTTTGATCTACTTTTATGATATCACAACAAAAACTATCAACCATTTACAAAATGAAAACACCCAAACAGGTAAATTACGATATCTAAGTAGCACTGCTCTCTCCTTCACTCTTAAAAGAAACCACTTGCTTGAAACATACTTGTGGCTTGACATTGAGTTTCATCCCTGCTTCCTTAGTTGTGACTATGATTATAATTATGAATTTTGCAATGTAACTTGCACCAAAACCCTTTCATATTAAGTTAGTCGAACGTGATTTTCTCATAGTGACAAAAAAGGTATTCAGTTTTAATGTTCTCAATATCTTTTTAACTCATTTCAATGGAAATTCTTAATGTTGCATCAATATGTAATTAGCATTCAACAAACGATAGACACACGTTGATGAGAATTGAGAACCTAACTAGCTATGTTATTGCACCTGGCTCGAAGAAATTGATAGAGATAATGGTAAGAAACTTAAGTTGAGGGTGACGGTTAAGCAAGCAATGCGGGCATGGAAGATATCATTTCTTGGGTGGCTTTAAGACCCAAATAGGGCAAAAACATGCTAGATTTTGCAACGTGAAACTCTGCTGCTTCATTTACAATTGATTTATGTGAATGTTTTACATTTAGAACCTTAAATATTTTGTCATAATATTTGAGACATGTATTTCTCAATTATG
>BPVZ01000210.1:264558-276608 GCA_020521535.1 Rubroshorea leprosula | reverse complement strand
CATGTTGCTTTATGTTGGATTAATCTTTATTTGGAACAATTTTGTTGATTTAATTATTTGTGTTAAATTAATTTTTATTTATGTTTGATGCAAAAAATATATACTTTGTTATTAATTGGTGGGGATTGTGGATCCCCGCGGGGAAAAGAACAAAGGAAACTACATAAAAAAAGAAGAGGGAAAGGAGCTGTTGTTGCCACTATCTCACCTTTCGAAGCGTCTATTGCAAGGTGGTTAAGGTTTATGGTTTTATAGGAGAGACAGAATAAACCGTTAGTGGATTAAAAAAACTACTTAAAATAGTTTTTTTAATTCAACTGTTAATAGATTGAAAATTTTTAATTTTATTGATAAATTTATCTTTTTTAATTTTTAGTCACGATTTTTAATTGTAACTTATCTAATTAATTTCAACTTTATTTTTTGTCTTTAATAATATTGGGTAATTATTATATTTTTATTTTTATATTAATTTATCATAAAAAATATATTAGTTTAATAAACAAAATTTCTTAGTTAGATGAAAAGATTAAAATTTTTTATATTTTATTTAAAACTAATATAATTTTTTATTTATTAAAAATAAAAATTAGTGAGTGATGCACTATTATAATTTATTTATTTATTAATAGTTATTATTATTTTTATAAAATTAATAAATTTAATAATAAAAAATATAAAAAGAAAAAATACATTTAATTATTTTTAAACATATTCTTATCAGTCATTTAATTTTAAATAACAACCGATAATTATGGTATGACTAAATAGTTATATTAATCAAATCCATTATCTACTATCTGTCACTTGTTTTCTATTATCCTTCACCCGTTATCTGCTAACTGATAACTATCACCTGCTACTCACTACTACTACTTATTACCACTATCTGCTATCTACTATCCGTTACCCATTACCCATTACCCACGACTAGTTATCTGTTAAATTTTAACCACCATACCAAATAGGCCTTTAATTAGAAATAAGAATAATTTAAATGGAAACTTTCATGTGTCAGCTTGTAAACTCAATTGAAACCTTATTTAAGGTAACATAGTGTTGATGGATGGTTTTGTAAAAGGTCAAACTTGGACTCGAGTAGCTCCCATGTCACCAAGACCCACCTTGATCTAAGCGCCTATTAATGCCTTCAACATGCATTTATCAAAAATCCTAGCGATATCTAATGCCACACACATGGCTAGGCCCAACAATATCTAATGCTGCAATATATGGTTGCATCGCTAGAAATACAAAAGAAGTCCCAGTGGTATCTAATGCTGCAATACATAATTGCATCGCCAAAAATGCAAAGGAAGCCCCAGCGATATCCAAAAATACATAAGGAAGTCTTTTTCCTTTATTATTTCCTTATTTATTAAATGTTATCATCTTCATCAACTAATTATTGCTTTTACATGTAGGTCATCAATAAACCCATGAATCCAAACTCATGGGAATTATTTGGGATAAACTATGGGAGTAGTGGCTTGGCAGGCATGGATGGGTGAGCGTTGCCTATCTGGAAAAGCGAGGCATTCGTGCCAGCAAAGCGAGGCATTCGCGCCAGCAAAGCGAGGCATTCGCGCCAGCAAAGCTTGGCGCTGGCAATGTTGCCTGATTTCACCAGAAAGGGTTGGGTGGCGAAGACGTGGAGGCAGATCTGATCCCCAAAACTATACTGTTTGATGCTAACTAGAAGTTTGGAATCTCGTTCAAAACCTACTGAAGATGCTATTTTGGTCACCATCAACAACTTGCAACCATGTTCAATGCAAAGGTGGCTGCACAGTATTGAAAAATGTTGAAAAGGGTGGTTGCACAAGTTCCCTGCCCTTGGGAATTGTTGAAAAATATTTGATTTTGTTGGGAAAATCTACCAAAATCTTGGACAGACCTTAGGAATCTTCCAAAATCCTGGGCAGCCCTTGGAAATATACCAAAATCTTGGCCAGATTTGATTTTGCTAGCTACACTCAGTTATCCCCTAAAAATGGAATTTCATATGGCTAGAAAGTTACCAAAAATGGATAGCCTTCAGTAAATTAGCAGTACTTCGCTCGACCCAACGGTGCTTCACTAGACCCAACGGTGCTTTGCTAGAACCACTAGGTAATTCATAATATCACAACCAAAAGCTGTCAACCATGCCTAGAACCACTCAAAACTCGATAGCTCACCCAAATCTACCCATTAGACCACTGTGCACCTTTAACCCATCAACCCAGAAATTACAAAATGCCACTGCACATACATATTATTTTTCCCTTCATTTTTTAGCAAGAATAGACCAGATTTTTCACAACTCTAGCTTCCCTCTCATGTACCAAACTTCCCTTCTTCCTCTAAAAAATAATTCATCCTCACCCACTCACTCTACACACTGAAATTACCCTGTAATCACCATTTTCTTCATATTTTCTGCATTTCCAGCACTGTTGAACAATTTCTAAACTTGCAGAACATCATGGTTGGGAGACAAATATTGCAGATTCATTTTCTGGGTTATTTTCATGAGCATCAAAGGTTCAAGCTAAAAAGTTAGCATAAAAAATGGAATCAAGCCCTCCATTCACAAGCCCCCCACAACGGTCATCCTTGCTTCTCCCATCACTACTTTCAAGTTTATTCCTTTTTGTCTTGTTAAAAGCTTGAGGGAGACCATTGTGCCTTTTATCTATAATGTGAGGGTTGCTTATTTTAGAGTAGAAGTATTTGTCAAGGATAATAGAGGGCACATTCATTGTCTTTGCTATTGTGCTACAATATACTATGTAAAAATGTGCTTCTCAAGTTGTCATTTTTAACCCTTACATATTTTCTATCCTTGCTGCTCCTATAGCATTGCACATTTTATTTTCATTATTTTTGGTAGTTGTGTAATCATTCTTGTTATCTTGGGAGCACCATCATCACTCCACTCTTTCTGGTTTGGCTGGGGACATTCTATTTTCGGACTTCGCTGGAGAGACTTTATTTCTGGACTCCGTTTTGGAAAAACTTCACGTCCAGACTTTGTTAGGGAATTTGTTGTTGACCAACATTGTTGGACTTCTTGAAACTCTATTGTCACTGCCAGCTCTCCTTCTTGGCTTGGCTAGAAAACTTACACCTTCAGACTTTGCTGCGGAATTTATTGCTGACCACCATCGCTGGGTGGAATGAGACGGCCCATGGCATGTAGCCTCTTGCACGTGAAACGGGTGCCGCCAAAAGGACCCTCCTTATCATTCATGGGTGGCATCCTAGTCAACCTCCATATCATGACCACTGCTGACTCATCAATCTACATCACCAGCACACCCCCAAACACATAGTGATTAAATTTTGAATTGAAATATAATTTGATTGAAAGGAAACCAATTTTTTAATGTTACTTGTCAATTTTCCTTCCTTATTATCTTTGGATTTGGCTAATGAAAAGATATAGAAAAAAAATCCAACTATTGGGATTTTTTCAAGCTTAAACTATATAGAGTAAATCACAATAAAAAATTACCAACAAACAAACATTTTTGCATTCAGATATTATAACCTCACTTCAAAGACAATTTTGTTTTTTTTTTTTCCTTTTCTCTCCACATCTCTTTAATTTTTGCATAAGCCTCTCTTCTAATCTTTTGAGCCACATCTCTCATTCATTCCCTCTTGTAGGTTCTTTCTCTAACTTTAAAGAGCTAAGATTACCATTTGCAGAACACGTTGTATTCTAGATGTATTTCATTTTCTATTTTTTTTTTCTTTTTTGTTTCATAATAGGTAGATATATTTTGAACCATTTTGCACTTCTTGTCTTCTCATCTCTCTCCATATAGGTTTTTATACTTTTTTTGTTGAAAAACATTAGAAAAGGTGATGCCTTTAGTATTTTTTCAAAATGACTTGCAAAGGTTCTTTATCTTTGATTTGAGTTGATATAACACACATCCCTCTATCCCTATGGGTTTTCTTTCCTCTCTTTCACCCCTATCTGACATTTTAAAACTTTACCCTAGAGCCCATGGATTTTTCTACTCAAATCTAATTATTTTATCCAAAGTTCTGTCTCCAACTCTTCACACATTTGGAGAAGTATGAAGAAATTTCTACCTTCTTTTAATAGGGATATCTCCAAGAACATTAATAAAGGAAATTACATTAGCTTCTCCTTGATAACTAGCTCCTAATTGCACCAATCAACCAATTCCTATTTGGACCTTTCCCTCTTGAAGAAAGTAACTTTATTGTTATTGAGGCAATGGTTTTTCTTTTTACTTTTGGTGTATTACACTATATTCTTCCCAACCCCATTATGAGTATCATTTTTCCTTTCTTTAACATTGCAAACCCTTGCGATGATGATTTGTTTATCTCGAAAAACAATCTTACTAGCTCTTTTTCACTTTTCTCAATGTATAACCTTGTTTGTAGCACCCATGACTGCCACCCTAATTGAACCCAGCATTAGATTTGGAAAAGCCCTATTGTTCCAAAGATCAAATTCTTCATTTGGCTTCTTGCTTATGAACACACCCCTTCTAAATTACTATTATTCTCACGAGGTATCCAAGTCCCAATTATTTACCCTCAATGTAACTTTGCCGCTTGAATATACCACACACCTCATCAAAGACTAGCCTTATGTTGTTAAATTTTGGAGCTCTATCATTGTCCCCCACTCTTTGCACCATTGCTTGGAACTTGACATCTTTGACTACCTTAAAATTAATTGCTCTTCTTCCATAATTGTTAGTCATCTCAATATCTCTTAGTCTTGATTTTTTTGTTCCATTCTTTAAAACCTTTGGCTTGATAGAAATAACTATGCTTTCAAAATTCTTTAAACCTACAAGTTATTTCTTGTCGGGCATTTGGTTATTACTGGCGAATTGTATCCATCTCAACCTCACCTAAAAGCACCATTTCTTTCAAGTTTATTTATGTCAGATGGGTTCCACCTTCAGTAGATTGGATAAAACTCAATTTTGATGGTTCTTTCTTTACTAATGCCAATCTTGTTGGTGTTGAAGGTGTTTAGGCAACTTCACAAGCTTGAACATTGTTGAGTTCTTGAACTATTCTCGTATCTAAAAATCTCGAGAAAGTGTCTTTGAGAAAAACACTTTGACACTCAAGTTAGTATTATTCAGTTATTCTAGAAAAAAAAGTTCTTAAAAATTAAATATTGTAGAAAGAGAAGAGAAGTGGACTAATTAGTTTCCATGGAGGTAGAAAAGTGATATTTATAGCCCTCATTTATAACATCGACACTACATGTAACTGTACGATTAACCCACGCGTTGTTGGTCACGTGGGTATATTTCGATTACTCAACTTTTTCTTTGGGATCTTATTAGGTCTTTAGCTCCCTTTTTGGACTCTTATTGGGCCTTTAGCCAATGTTGGGCTAATCTCCCAACATTACTCCCCCCCTTGGTGTTTGGTTAAACAACATATTATAGTTGTTAACATGGCCTAATATTAGCTTTAATAAGTTGACCTATGGCAAGCTGGTGGCAATGGTAGTGAGCTAATGATAGTAGGCAAGAAATCCCGAAATGAAATCTTTCCTTCACGAGCTTGTTGGAAATGTCTTATCTTTATGAGCTTGTCTGGTTTTTCAAATTATATGGCTTAAGCTCTTCAAAATATAAGGTCTTCTTTATGAGCTTGATTAAGATTTAGTTGACACGTTATCTTAGCGAGCTCAACCATGATGATTTCTTGAAAACTCATCTAATTTCTTGAAATTTGAAATTTGACTTAAGATGTTATCTTTTATGAACTCATTTAGTGAAAATTTTAAAACTTGAAAATAGTATCTTTTGAGCATCATCAGGCCGATTCATATCCTATACTACCCCCTCAATAAACGCTGACATAGCATTTTAAAGGATATGCAAGGTAAGGTCGCTTCACTGTATATGTGCAATAGTGATTGGTTGCCATGTGGAGTGTTTTTATTGGCCTTTGAAAAGGCATGGATATGATTATCGAGATACGTGTAACTTGGCCATTGAAGAAAGGTAAAAAGAAATGAAAATAGTTTCTAGAGGCGTTAGAAGCTTTTTCATTTTGTGTACCTTCTCTTTGCCGTTTTTGTTGAAATTTATAAGTTTTCATAGTGAGAAACTAGAAGAAGACGCAAACAAGCATTAACCAAGTAACCATGGATTCGTTTAGAAACACTATTTAACAAGATGGGGGGGACTAGTAAGGTTGGGAGGAAAGTGTGATTGGATCCACACCCATTGCGATGATAGTGCCATTAGAGTTGCAAGACAGGCCAGATGTTGATGCACTTGTCGATTCAGAGAGTGGTACAAGTTCCTTATCAGACACCAAATAAGGTAAATGAGGAGAACAAGTAAGAGCCACCAGAGAAGGTGAAAAAAGAGAAGAGAAGAGAGAATTTCACCAACCTTAAGGGCTAAGAAGAGGTGCCTCCTAGTATGAATTTGGTGAGTAACCTTCGACTAACATCAGTGGACTTAGCAGTGAGGTTTAAATTCAAAGCCGTCTTCAACCATGAGGTGGTAGACGCTAAAGCCACCATTAAGGGTTTGAAAAAATTGTAGTCGATGATGGAGGAATATTAGATTCTTAACATCGTTTTAGTTTGGGTAGCATTTGCAAATGAAAGAGCCTACTTGATGCTTGTAAATAGCTAAATTCCAGTGTATTTAGACAATTTTGATAGTTGTGTAGGGTTTAAACCTTAAAGTTATACTCACTAAGCTTAATAACCTATCTAATGAGTTGACTTGACACCTCTAGATTTTGTAATATCGTTCACACTAGCAAGTTAGTGAAGACTACAACTTGATGGGACTGGAAGTAAGTCCTAAGCTTTTGAGCGACACAAATTAGAGCAAAAGCTGCCCTCTCAATGACTGGTTATCTTTGCTCAACCCTCTGCAATACCTTACCAGTGTAGAAGATGGGTTTTTGATGCCCATTTTCCGCTCTTAATAATATCAAGCTCACCATCTTGGAAGTGTTTCCTAAATACATATATAACTTTTTTCCATCCCTTGGTTTGGAGAGAAAAGGTGTAAGCACAAATAACGCTTGAGCTCATTAAAGGCATGTTGACATTTTTTAGTCTATTGGAAATCCTAAGGAGGGTATTTTTTTATCGACTTAGTAATTATTTTGTGCAAAGCTGCCAATTGTCCTATTAGGCGTTTTATATCCTTAACTATTTTGGGAGGTCCCATTTACTCTATTGCTTGGATTTTATCATGTTTAACTTGATCCCCTTTTTTTAGACCTTATATAGGCCAAAAACTTACTTGACTCTACACTGAATGTACATTTCAAAGGGTTTAGTTTTGTTTGTGCATAATGAAGGTTCTGAAAGATCTCATCCAAGTTGTTCAAGTGGTCTTTAGCCTAAAGATTAGTCACTATCATGCCATCCACATATGCCTCTATATTTAGCCCAATCTGTAGTTAATAACAAGCTAAACAAGCTTCTGATGCATAGCTTTAGCATTCTTCAACACAATCGATATCATAACATAACAATAAATTATATTTCCTATAGAAAATGTTGTTTACTCCTGATCATTAAGCCATAGCTGGACTTGTTGATACCCTAAGCTTACATATAAAAACCTCATTTGCTCATGGTTTGTTGCTCATTGTACAAGCTTTTCCACATTAAAAAGTAGGTAAGGATCTTAAGGCCATGCATCATTTAAATTGGTGAAATTTATGCTATTCTCCATTTCTCATTAGGCTTTTTGACCAACATAAGGTTTGACACCCAGTCATTGTATTCTACCTGTCTTACAAAACCAACTTGCAATCATTTTTCTATCTGCTCATTTATTGCAACCTATTTCTCTGGACCAAAAATGTAGTGTTTTTGAAAAACTAATTTCCTTGTGGGAACTTTGTTGAGTTTATGAATAGTAAATTTAACCAGAATGTTTGGAACCTCATCTGATGTCCATGTAAAAACATCTTTATTATTCCTCAAGAAACCAAGGAGCTCCTTCCTTTTTTTGGCAATAAGTTGGGTTCCAATTCTCACTATACAATCTTGGTTAACTAGATCCAAAGGAACTATTTCTACTAGCTCTAAAGGTCCAACCTCTTATTTTTTGCTTTCAAGTCAGTGATTAATATAAAAAATGCTCATAGTTTGTAAACGAGGTTTAGTAGGTTGAGGAATTGGTAGAGCAGGTGTATGAGGAGTTATTGTGAGCTAGACTTTCTTGAAGGTATTTTGACAATAGCTTCTGGTCATCTTCTAGTTCGCTCACAATACTTTTATGCCATGTGGTGTTAGGAATTTTGTATACAAATGTGGTTGAGAAACAACTACCTTAAACTCACATAAAGTATCTTTCTCAATAATTGCATTAAAGCATAGTCTATTTTTAACACTAGAAAATTGACAAACGCCATTTTGTACTTTACCTCAATCCTCATTGAAATCAGTAGAATGACTATTCCTTCCACTAGATCAGGTTGATTATCAAACCCGTAGATTAGGCCATTATACTTTTTCAAAGAAGTTGGGTTCAATTTCATCTTTTAAAAACACTTCCAGTATAATATGTTTAGTGAGCTGCTTGTATCAATGAAAACTTTGTTGCCATTATTGTTTCCTATTTGTACCATGGCAATGAAAGGATCTAGATGTGGCATGATGATGTTCAATGCTTCCTCTAGTCACTTATAATCATATGGCTTGAGCATAATGGGTGCATTTTCCCACTTAGCTTCTTCAAAAGGTCACTTTAGCGGTTTATTTTTATTCAATGTTATCACTTAACAAGCATAGGCTTTTTGTCTTTGAGAGCTTTGATCACCTGAATGCATTCCTTCAGAGATCATGTTTATGGTGCTCACTGGAAAGGAAATTTTACTGTATCCCACTCCTTTATTATTTTTTGGTTTTGGGCTGTTATCCTTTATCCTTGGCCTTTCTTGCCATTGTGTCAACCTTTAAAGCCTTTACTCACTTTTACAAGAAATGAATTTCCTTGATAAGTCATTTGTTTAGTACTAGTATGATATCCTTACACTTAAGGGCGAATATAGTCTTGAACAAAATAAGCTTGGGTGATGAAAAGGTTTCTCTATATAATCTTCTAGTCTCCCACTTTGGGTTAGGAATTCCAACTTTTCTTTTAGATTTTGGCAATTTTTAGTATAATAGCCATAATCACAATATTTACTTTTATCTTTTTGAGTTGGATCAAATAGCATCGAGGCTAGTTGCTTGATTCTGTGCTAAATTTGGGTCGAAATGTGCAAGCTAGATGAACTTCGTGGATTATAATTTGCATATCTGGGGGGTTGGGTTAAAGTTGTTTTCCTCCCTTTCAAGTCAGTAACTTTTTACCTTTTTTTTTTTTTTTTCTTTCTTTCCTACTTTTTGCAACTTAAGGTCTTTTGTTTCCTTGTTGCCAACTCACTTCTTAGATGATTAAAGATCTTTGAACCAAAAAACTTGTCGATCTATCATTAACTTCATTCCATGTCTTTGAGGGGTTTTCTAATAAATCGTATAAGAAACAATCAGATTTTAGTTTGTGTAAGATAGCAGATAGACATATGGTGTTAGGAACATTATCTATGTCTAATGTAGCTTTGTTAAGTTACTACATGTAGTCTTGTAAGGATTTACCCTCCTTCTGATGAACCTAAATTAGCTTGATGCCTATATGCTTTATTTCTCTTTGGCTCACAAATTTATTAGAAAACAAGGTGGCGAGCTAAGAATATGAAGTAATTGAATGGCTTGGAAGCTTATGATGCCATCTTCTAGTTGTTGATTTTAATATAGTTGGAAATACTTTGCACATCATTGCATCAAAAGCACTCTATATCTTCATTATAGCTTGGTAATATTGTAAATGTTCATTAGGATCTCTTGAGCCATAATATGTCTCCAGATAAGGAATTTTAAATCCTTCATAGTGTGGCTCTGATGTGATTGATAAGCTAAGAAAAGCGTTGTTCGCGTCTGGGGCTTAAAGTCATGGCCTAAGATTCTTCAGCTTGTTAATAAATTTCTAAATCTCTTTCAATTGCTTTTTTAGTTCAACATTCTTCTTTAATGATTCCTCATTAAATTTTGAAAAGTTGGGTTTGGCATTAGGTTGTCTATTTCCTCTAGGTGTTATAAGTGTGACTACATTACTTATAATTAGGGAACGACAAGGCAAAGCCCTAATTAGCTACTCATTTTGATTCCATAAAGGAATCAACCAGTCTCCTAAAATAAGATGTGACAAAATCTATCCCTCGGCCATCTCTAAGATCTTGGTTCTCTCTTCAAGTTAAAATGCTAGTAGTCAATACTGGGACTTTAGGTCACAATGATGTGCGAGTTGGCCACCTGTTCAATTAAACATCTCTTAAGGTTCGATGTTCTCGTTCTTTGGGCTGTGTTGCATAACTTGTCAAAGTTTGTTCATAATTAGAGCTGTTATCTTATACTTTTTCAGCTTTGCTTATAAATAAGTTCTCCAACATTTGCATAAATTCTTAGGTTTATCTCTAAGAAATGGGATATATCCTTATCTCTACCTTGTCTACTTGAGGTGGTTGGTTTCCTATAAAGGTTCATTCCATGATTGCTTGTAACTTGTAAAGCTATATAGTTATTTTGTTTGAAATTCCCATAAACGGTGCCAATTGTTTTGGCAGCTTCATGAGCTTGAGCACTATTGAGTTCTTAAACTATTCCAGTCTTTGAAAATCTCGAGAAAGTGTCCTCAGGGAAAATACTTTGATGTTTAAATTAGCAACATTCAGTTATTATAAAGAGAGAAGCTCTCGAAAATTAAATATTACAGATAAAGAAGTGTAGTAGATTAATTACTTTTCATGGAGGTAAGGGAGGCATATTTATAACTCTCATTTATGACATCGATGCCATATGTCATTGTCTGATTGGCCCACACGTTGTTGCTCATGTGGGTATATTTCCATTGCTTAGCTTCCTCTTTAGGCTATTATTGGGTCTTTAGCTCCCTTTTTGGGCTCTTATTGGGCCTTTAGCCAATGTTGGGTCAATCTCCTAATACGAGGCATTATTAGAGACCACAAAGGCAACTAGGTTGCAAGGTTTTCAAAAATACTCTACTATAACTCCAACAATGATGCTAAATTATAGGGAGTTATAACTAGTCTTGAAATTGTCGCTAGGATGGGTTTTAAGAATGTTGATGTTGAATTTGATTCACTTGTCATTAATTCTCTAAGTGATGTTTATGTTACTATCAAAGCTCACAAGAACTTAGTTGCTTCATGCAAAACATTGATCTAGATGTTTGAGACCATGCATGTCAGGCGTGTTTATCGTGTAACAAATGGATTAGATGATACACTAGCTAAGCATGATGTTTCTATGGAGGAATTTTTTTGTTGTTTTTGAATCTATTTCCTTCTTTTTGTTTATCATACTTTTCTTAGGATTGAAATGGTTGTACTGTATTTCGGATCATATTTTGTAAAACCTAATTAGTTTAATGAATTCCCATTTGCACCAAAAAGAAAAAAAAAAAAAAGAGAAAAAGAAAGAAATGATATAATGTGTTTATTTCTAATTAATACAAAGATCATATTCTTATTATTATTATTATTTTATCTATGATCATATCATTTTATATAGAATGATTAAAGTTTCTACCCTCAATTTTGAATGAAGTGAACATTCATGTTCTTACTTTAGGGTTTTCAACTTTTATTATACATTGTATATATATATATATGTATGTATATATAGGAAAAGAGAAAATTAGGACACTCTAATATTAAAAATGTCAGTAGATTTCTAATGTTAGAACATCCAATTATAGTTACATGATGAATTGGATAAAATTTTAACCTACACTATATCTCATATATTTAATGGTTGTAATTGCACGTCCTAACATTTTTAATACTTTGATGTCCTAATGTTCCCTTCTCTCATATATATATATATATATAGAGAGAGAGAGAGAGAGAGAGGGGTTAGAAACTAAAGTCCCAATTCAAAATTCAAAAATCCAATCAATTTCTAAATTTAAATATCTATATTTAATAAGATAAATTTTTAAATT
>BPVZ01000210.1:246974-261619 GCA_020521535.1 Rubroshorea leprosula | reverse complement strand
TATATTTTTAAATAAAATATCACGATAAAATGTTAGGCAAAAGACATTGTGGAACGAAGTCATACAACAACACCACTAAAGCGCATACCACCATAGGCTAGGATATTGTTGGCTAGTTTTCTATTTTGAAGATAAAGATTATATCTAAAGTTGTATCTTTTAAATGTTTTTTTTTTTTTTTACATTTTTAGAAGATTTATTATATAATTTGAATTGTATCAGATTATATGATAAGAAATATTTAATAATAAATAAAATTTTTAATATTAAAATTTTTTATTTAATAATTTTTATTTTATAAGTTAATAAAATTTAAACTTTTAAAAAAATATCTTTTTTTCTTAACGAATCTCTTGGGAGTTGAAATCTGAAATCATGCACTTTTCACGTTTGGTCTTCAGTACTTCACAAGTCAAGATTCACACCGAATGGCAAGGAATTCTTCCAAAATCTTGTGCCTTTGTCAATATTTCTCTTTCCACAATTGATAAATAATCTCCAAGTGTCGAGACAATCTGAACCAAATCTTTGACTGAATCTTTTAAATCCGATGTTTAATTGTGGTCCTGCTTAGAAGGTCTTATATGTAATTTGAGACACCGCATATTATTATTTATTTGACATATTATTGACCACTAAAAATTAAAAAAAAAAATTGAAAATAAAATTTGAAAATTAAGAACCTACCCAAATCATGAGAGAGTAAGTCCACCATGACAGATTTGTATTTATGAGGTGCAGTTGAATGTAAGGAAGAATTTACACGCCTGTTACAAATTTCGTACCACATAGGGTGTGTACCTTAATTTTAGGATTTATTCAATTTTATTTATTTATGAGAAACATCGTGATTTTTCTGGAAAGAAGGTGAACGGAAGGGATTGGGATTTGATTAGACAAAAACCGTAAAAGCCATAGAAAAAAATATTAATTATATAATTATAATATTATATAAAATTATAAATTTATAATTAAAATGTAATATTAAATAAATATAATATAATATTTTAAAAATAAATACATATAATATTTTAAATATATTTTTAAATAAAAAATTAATTATATAATATATTAAATTATAAATTTTTAATATTATGTAATATTAAAATTATAATATTTAAAAAGAAAAAAAATCGAAAGAAAAGTTTAATGAGATGAGCTAGGTTTGCCAAACTAGAGTCTGTTTAACATTTTTAACCTACAAAACACTGTCATATTACTAACCTTCCATCGAATAGAACCTAGTTGGTTTTATTTTCTTCTTTAAAGATTCATTTGGGCCTAAAGCATCGAAGAGTCCTCATTTTTATGTTTGGGTCTGAATGTTATTGTTTATATCATAAATTGTAAAAATTTAAAATCATGTCATGTGTCGAAATATTTTTAAATGGATGGAGGAGATTTTGTCATGTTAGATTTGTTATTCTAAACTCCATGACAAATCAACTGTCACATTAGCAAAAAATAGAGATAAAGATAAGAGTTTACCATATAATTACCTCTTTAAGTAAAAAAAAAACTGTTTTAGCTAAAATTTAAGAAGAGATTGCAGTTGTAGAAAGTAGTTATTTGATAAGGGTACAAGTGACGAAAATCTAGGAGATTTGACTAGATCAACTGTTGAACTGTCTCATTACTTCAAGAAACCACCAACAACTTTGTAACTGCAAAAAGTGGGGAGTTATTGCCGGTCAAAGGAGAACAAAAAGGAAATTTTGAAACGGAGAACACACGATCAGCCTTACTCAAACATGTGCAAATTTTTAGATTTTCAATTTCTTTGCAATTGCTTTCAGATTTCAGATTTTAGCACAATTTCCAATAGATCTAAGTTATTTTTCATCATTTTAGTAGGTAAACTAATTTAATTATTTACTTCAACAATTTTGTTTCATGCAATAAACTTTAGTCTTTCAAATTTTTTCAAGGTACTATTCATTTTCTGTCTGCAATGAATTTAATATTTATGATAAGTAGAATTTTTTCAATGATTACTTATATGGCGTTTATGCTTTTTCTCAACTTCAAGCATGTTAATTTAATTGTTGTTCATGTTTATTTTAGTTTTAATTAGGGCAGAATCTCTAATTCTGCAGTAGTTTAATTTTCAGATTTATCAATAAATAACATTTTAATTTAACAATGAACATGTTTAATTTATTTTGGGTACATCTTGTTCTTGTAAATTTACTTTAAATTGCATGCTATTTAATTTAATTAGGATTTGTTAACTTTAATTCACAGTAGTGTTTAAGTCTTTTGAATTGTCCAAGGTAGATTTCGTAACTTATTTTGCAAGAAGGTATCTCTCCCTCTTGTAAATCGTCTGTAGGTGCAAATTTCAATTTTAATCCAACGTTCTTCTTGCTATCTGCAAGGAGGTCGACCGTGAGAAAGGAGAGGATCATTGGAAAAGTCCATCTTTCTTACTTTCAGCAAAGTAAGTGGTATGTTTGCATCAAGATTTTACACGTACGAGACCATTAGAGGATTTTTGAGAAAACAATCATTAAAAGAAAAGTCTGATTGCACTTTTATGATTGAGTCCAACCCATTTGCTTTGTAAAGCATTTCTTTTCACTCAAACTTATATGTATGGGTCAGTAATTTTAAGTATAGGTCAAGTATTAGGTATATTTGGTATTTAATTTAAAAAATTTTTAATATAATCTTTTAAACTTAATATTTATCCGAGTAAGTAAAAATATATATTTGATATTTAAACAACAGGTGTGGGTGTATACTTATATACTTGGTTTAGAAAAAAAAAAAAAAGAGTTTAATATGAGATGTAATTGTAAATTTGTAATGCGTGTTATGTGTTTGACTCAAAGTCTATTATTTTTACAAGTTGTTATTGCTGTATGTGTAATTTATTTGGTTTATAAGCCTTGCTTAATTTTTATTTCTATTTTTTCTATTTTGTTATTTTTATTTTTTAAAATTATTATTATTATATAAATATTAAATATAATAAATACATGTAAAATTTCAATTATATAAATATAAGTAACACATGAGTTAAACAAGATGATTAAATAGATCAAGTAAACAATTTTGAACTTATGTTTTTATTAATTAACTTGATATTTATTGATATACTATTTTAAAACCTATTACTTACCTATTTTTTCTACAGTTTAGGTATACCCTACTTATTTGTATAGATAGTCTGAACTGCACAATGGTTAAGGTGGGCTTTCTGACATCAGGAACTCCATCCATTGAATTAGGGTGGGTTTTTTTGATATTAAGGTTCTCTCCAAATGTGGCCACTGTTTTGCATTTTGCAATCTAGTCCTAGGCTACAACATGTTGCAAAATAGGGAACTCTCTATTTCTATTAAGCTGGAAATTGGTAGAAATAAATATAATGAAAATGACTTTGCGAAAATTACATCAAAAGAAAATTCGCACAATCATTCCGACAACGAAAATTTAGCTTTTATTTCATTTCTTTTCGAATGAGTGCAATGTTATCAAACTTTACAAGAGAGCACTGTTTTTTAAACTAAAACATACTCTCCCTGGCATATATTATACAAATCAAATTTGGAAAGGAACTAAGCTTGAAATGACCACGCCAAATTTATATACTCAGACTTATAAAAAAACAAACAGCAAACACGAAGAAACCACAATTTTTATAGAACATGTCAAATAAAATGAAGAAAAGACAAGCAACCCAAAGAGGAGTAATTGAACAAAAATGAAATCAAATGACTAAAAATTTAAAATTATCAAATAGGGACTTATCATTTGAAGTGCATCAGCAATCATGAACTCCAACCAAATACTAGAAATAGAATTTTATTTAATGTACTATACAGAATCATACCAAAGGTGCATTACAAACTGATTTTTCAAACTATGTCAAACAAAAGGATGCAACAACCAAAGGCTTTCCAGAATATATCAAGGAAACAATGGGTATACAAAAGAAACTTTTGAGCAAGAACAAAGAAATGATCAAGGATATCAACCATGAGAAGGCAACAACAGGGGACATTAAACATGAATACAGCAGCAGCAAATGATATCAAACATGAACAAAGCTAAAATATAGAATATTGAGGATGAACAAATACAATCAGCAGAAAATGTTGATTTTCATTACAGTTACATCAAAAAACCTTTAGGAAAACATAGTCAATTCAATAATCTATAAGTAAAATGAAGATCCTCAAACATGGAAATTCATATGACACACAGACTATGGATCAAAAAGAATTAGACAAGAAATGCAATCCGAGAGAGTCATCTAGCCATTATTTCATTTTTCAGATTTTTTTTTTCAATAAATCCTGATTATCTGTCATAGATTAACAAAATGTTAAGCTCAACCTTATTCTCCACAATCAAAGAAGCAGTGGCTGCCCAGCGGATACTAATTCGGTACAGCATGCCCTAACCTCATCAGCTCTCTAACAATTCTATTGAACTCAAAATTAATTGAAGTTGACAAGAAATTCTAACTCACTGCGAAAATTAATAAAGGAGATCTAAATGCAATCTAAGTTTAAGAATGTCTTTACCAACAAAAGAAATAGAAATTAGTGGAACTGAAGGCACTAAAGTTGGGAATTGAACCCAGGAACGACGCTGAATCTGGTTAGTAGAGCCAGAACGCCATGATCTGGAACAGGAGCTCAGATGATGTGGCCGTAGGTTGATCGCAGTTTCTGTGAAGATGTGTAACAAGATTATAACCGAAGGTGGTGATCGAATGCAGAAGGAGAGCAGTAGACTGGAGATGGAGATTGGAGTAAGGTGACTTTCTTATAGGTGATTCAGAGAAAAGTAGGAAATCGGAGGAGAGGAGAGGATATAGGGAGGTTCCGGGAGGAGGATTTCTCGGAGGCAGAAGGTTGTTCGGCAGTCCATTGGTGGTTCCGGAACAGAGGTCGAATCACAGGTCATGCATGTGTTTTGAGCAAACTCTATTGGGCTAACTTCATTGGGCCTCAACATGATTTCTTTATTTTCTCAATTTAGACTCTAAGCTTTAAATTTTGTGCAGTTGAGTCCTCCTTGATTGGGCACTGCAATTCCGTATCATCAAAATGGTGTTTTGTGCCGAAATGTTTAACACTAATGCAATGTCAAAAATGAACATAACCTAAAATTAGAAAAAAACAAATTTATTGTAGGGAACTTATTGAGAATCGATATCCATACAAAGACAAATTTCTTTTTATGTACAAAAGGGTTCAACATTTTTTGAATAATGCATGTCTTTCCTGCTTCACTAACTATGGTAATTGCTTGTAAATTGAATTAACTAAGTACATGCCATCCTTCTCCCAATGCCAAATCCATCTATCGTTATGGTCCTGTTGAATTGATCCATCATAGCCTTCTCCTGTTGGAAAGGTTGTTGTCACTAGTTAAGGTTTCATTGCCAATTGTCTCAAGATCCTACTTCAGCAATTGTAGTCTTTATATGTAGAGAAAAGGAAACAATTTTGCAAATACATTACATTACCTCTTATCCCCACTCCAAACATCCTTAAAAGATGACGCTTTTTTCATTTCTTAAAATCAATTTAACTCCTTTGCTAACCAACCCTTCATCAAACCTTTGTACATCCCATTCAAATTACAAATACTCCACCACTATCAAATCCTCAACCACCCTCCTCTCAATTAGGAAGAATGAGGTGTCACCTAAGTACAATGGAAACAAAAATAATACCAAAATCTTCCTTAATCTATATGAAACTATTAGGAGCAAGCTAGATCAAGCTCAAGCAAAATATGAAAGTAACTAAAATATGCAAAATATGAAATATGGTTAAGGGAAAAAACCAATCACCACAAGAGATACAAGATTTTTACATAGAAAACCCCAAAAAATGAAAAAAGCCATGGGACATCTAGTCTACTAAAAATAGCTCCACTATAATCATGAGAGTAAACAATATTCTCTTCTAAAAAGGTACAAGAACCGCACCAAATAATAGGAATAACAAGGCACAAACTAATAAAAAAAAATAAAACCACAAGAGAAACAAACTACCAAAAATGAGCTATTGTTTTGGGTATGAAATCAAAAGCTATAAAACTTCAAACCAAAAATTGACTATTTAGAATGTAGATTGATGTCTCATGAACATCTAGCCAAAATTCTAGCTCAATCCAATGGTGAAGTTTTGCAGATCAAACAAATTGGCAAGATTGCACATAGTACCAAAAATTGCAAAAATTTCCCTTTATTTCCCTTTTTTAGCCGACTCCACTCCACCTCACATGCTCTCCACTCTTCACTCCTAAATCAAACCCCATTTTTACGTGTCTTAGAGGGCTACAAAAACATAATTCAAGTGGGTTTTGTGCAGGTTTAATACAATAAACGTTGCGTTATTTCTCCACATAAGAGAGGTAAGCCTAACCCAGCAATTCACAGTTAAAATTGCCATCCTAATGATTAAGCAACATTCTTCAAACTTTTTTGTTGGCAAAGCTTTGGTCCTTTAGTCTTGTGCAACCTATTACATATATTAAGCTACCCACTACAGATGCATAAGGAAATCTTTGCATATATTTTTTCTCTGCATCATTGAAAGGACATTGATTTTTGCTCAACTTGAAGTGCATAGCTCAAGACATACTAACTTCCTTAGCTTTGTCTAGTTGAAACCTTTGAATTATTTTTGCAATGTAATTCTCCTATGATAACCACAACTTCTTAGACACCTTGTCATGACTTATCTTTATGCCTAGAATCTATTTTGCAGGTCTTAAGTCTTTCATGGCAAAAGACTTGCTCAATTCTTGCTTCAACTTCTCAATCCTAGAAGCATTTCGACCAACAATAAGCATGTCATCAACATATGGCAACAAAATAATAAAGTCATCAATAGAGAATTTCTTTATAAAACATAATGGTTTGAAGAAGTCTTTTGTATTTATGCCATCTTATAATTGATTCAAGCTTCCTGTACCATTACTTGGGAGGTTGTTTCAAGCCATACAAGTTCTTTTTCAATCTACACACAATATCTTCTTTCTTTTAACTTTGAATCCTCTTGGTAGCTTCATATAAATGTCTTTATCTAAATCACCATAGAGAGGCACTTTTCACATCCATTTATTCAACCTCCAAATCAAGATGTATTGCTAAACCTAACACAACTTAAATTGAGGAGATTTTTACAAATTAAAAAAAAAAAATCTAACCAAAATCAATGCCTTTTTTGAACTAAAGTCTTTGACAACAAGTCTAGCTTTATACCATGGAACTAAGATGCCATCTTCTTGTTTCACCCTTTAAACGCACTAATTCTTCAAGGTTTTCCTCTTTTTTTTTTTTTTTTTTATAACTTAACCAAATCAGAGGTATTGATTATCAAGTAAAGATTAATCTTATCTTTCATGGCTTCAAGCCACTATTTTATTCTCATTTTCCATGGCTTCCTATTAACTTTCATGTTCACCCTCATTAGTGACAAGTACATACTCACTAGAAGGATAATGAGGTAAGGGCCTCTTTTCCCTACTAGATCTTCTTGGTGGATCTACTAAGACCTCTGCAGGAACATCTTACTGATCATTAACTGTTTCATTCAAAGGAGCATTAAGATCATTTGCATTTACATGATCATTTTGAACTTGATCATCATCATGAATGTCACCTATAACTTCATTATTTTGAATATGATTCTCAACTGCATTTGGTACCACAGTCATAGTAGCTAGTCTACACTCAACCAAACTTTCATTGCTTTGAAGACTTGTCTTCTTTGCGTTATAAATATCCTTAATAATTTGGCCCTTAAAGAGTACTACATCGTAACTTCTAACTAGTTTCTTTTCAATTAATCATACAACTAGTAGGCGAATTCATCTTGACCATAACCAATACATTGCATAGTTTTAGCATCTAGCTTCAACCCCTCATCCTTAAAGACATGCACAAAGGCCATCCAAAGACCCACAAGTGATCATAAGAAACATTTTGGCCATACCAAACTTTGTTAGGAATATCATTATCCAAAGCAATGGTGGGAGACATTGATAACATGCATTATTGTATTAAAAGTGTCAACCCAAAAGTTATAGGCAATTCAGTTTCAACAAGTTTCAACAAGCACACATCTAACTCTGTCCACCAAATTTTGTTTATCCTCTTCAAAGGAGTTGTCAAGTACCTTATACCTTGCTCTCTACAATCATTATCAAAAGGCTTAGAATATTCACCACCATTGTCTATATGGATACACTTCAATTTCTTGCTTGTTTGTCTTTCAACCAAGGCTTAAAATTGTTTAAACGCATCAAAAACTTGATCTTTGTTCTTTAAGGTATAAGCCCAGAGCTTCCAAGAGTAATCATCAAAAAAGTTGACAAAATAAAGTGCAATACCATGTGACCTCACTTTCAAAGGTCCACACACATTAGAATGTGCAAACTTTAGCAAATCTAGTTTTGTTGAAGGAAGATGACTTTTGAAAGAAACTCTTTTCTGTTTCTTAGCCATGCAACCAACACATTTCTCTAACTTTGCTTCCTTTAATCTATAAAGCACATTCTTCTTGGCTAAATATTCTATCCTCTTCATAGTTATGTGATTAAGCCTCCTGGTTCATAACTTTGATAATTCATCTTTTCCAACTACATTAATAGAGCCATTATAGAACCCGACATCAAATTATATTTGGAAGACTTGGAACCTCAAGTTACAACAATGGAGCCGGTTAGTATGTTTCCATTGTCTAATTCTGAAAGAATAGCAATAACCATTATCATCCATCTTTAATACCCCAAAATCACCAAAAATATAAGATGTGAAACATGCCTTCCTAGGTGTAACAGGTGTGTAGCACTAGAATCCTTAACCTAACTTGTCTCATAAGATGCAAAATTGATGACATTTTCATCACTAGCAAAAAAAAGATCATCTTTAACAACAATAGTAACACAGTTTTAATTATCCCTATCTTTCATTTACTCTTATCTCATCTTCTTTTTAAGTTGAAAATTATTTTTTTAATATGTCTATTTTTATCACAGTGGTCGCATATAAGATCTTTGTACCTTGCCCTTGACTTCTACTTTTATCTCTACCTCTTTGACCATTATATTTGCTCTTTCTCGTCTTTTATGACTAGAACATCTGACTATGAAGTTGAAGAAGATGTAGCCTGATTAATTCTTCTCACCTCCTTATTCAACATACTAGTCTTAGCACATTCCATCATCATACACCATTGAAAGTAGCATTGGTCCATGAAACCCAAAAAGTTTCCAATGAATCAACAAAGTATTAAGTAGTCAAAGCCTTAGAATCTCATCATCAAACTTGACACCCATACCAAACAAGTGATTAAGGATGCCTTGGAAATCACTAATATAATCTGAAATGAGATTTGTTTCTTTATACTTCAAATCTATCAATTGTTTTAGTTGTAACAACTTGTTATTGTCAGTTTTTGAAGTATAATGTGTCTCGAGCTTTTTCCACAAAGTTCTAACATGTCTCTGATTTGCAATATGAGTTAAGACATTCCTTCTACCCACTACCTTATATAGCCACAAGCTTAATGGTACTCAAAAGTCCATTTTTCATCAATAATAGAATCTAGTTTCTAAGGCCCAAACATCAGCAAATGTATCTTTTGTACAAAGAGGAGATCTTTCATTTTAAGTCTTCTTTTTTGACTATTTGTGCCATTCAAGCATATCATTTTACTTGTGTTAGCCTCTATATTTCAAATAGTTATCTAAAAATCAACAAGCCAAAAGCTTTGATACTAGTTTGTTGGGAATAACAGAGTGTCATGTGAGCAAAGTAGAAACAAAAACAATAGCAAAATCTTCCATTATCTATTTGAAATTGTTAGGAGCAAGCTAAATCAAGTTTAAACAAAATATTGCAACAATTAAAATATGCAAAATATTGAATATGGCAAAGGCAAAAAACAATCACCACAAGACATACAAGATTTCTACGTGGAAAATCTCAAAAAGAGTAAAAACCATAGGACATCTAGTCCATTGAAATTAGCTATACTATAATTAAAGAGAGTATATAACATCCTCTTCTAAAAAGGGAAAAAAACTACACCAATAAGAGGAATAACAAGTCACAAACCGATAAAGAAATGGGACAATAAGAGATACACAACACCAAAAATGAGCTACTATTTTGGGTATGGAATCAGAAGTTACAAAACTCCAAACAAAAAATTGACCATTTAGAATGTAGATTGATGTCTTATAAATACTCGAGCAAAATTTCAACTAAATTTAACCATGAACTTTTGCAGATTGGACAAAATGGTAAGACTATGCATAATAGCAAAATTATAGAAATTTCCTATGTTTTCTTTCCCCTTTTCCACCAATTCCACTTCACGTGCTCTCTACTTTGCACTCCCAAACTAGAACCCAATTTTATTTGTCTTAAAGGGTTGCCAAAACATAATTCAAGTAGGCTTTGTGTGAGCTTAGTAGAACAAACATTGCACCATTTCTCCACATGAAAGGGATAAGCCTAACCTAACAGTCCTTAGCCAAACAGTCCTTAACCCAATTTACCTAACTCTTGTCTATCAACCCACGCTTTACTTCCAAAACCCTCTTTTCAACTTCTTCTATTTCCCAAGTTATTTTGTTCCACCATTTACCTAATAAAGAAACATTATGCAATCTAAGATTTTTTATGCCTAATAACTTTTCTCACCTAATCCCATTTTCCCTAGCAAATCTTTTTCCCCTACTTACCCTCCTCCCCCTAAACAAGAAAGGTTGTTGAACTGAATCTAGAATTTTGATCACAACTTTTGGAATTAAGTATATTGACATTAAAAAGACTGGAGTGCTAGAAAGCAAATGGAGTGGGTCAAGGCAGTTTTCTCACCGATGGATAGCATCAATTTGACTTTTCCAATTTGATAGCCTCCATTTAAATTTTTCAATCCAAAAATTCTAAGTCCCTAGCCTCAACATATTAGCATACACAAGAATTCCCAAGTATTTGAAAGGGAGTTTACTGACATCACAATTCAATACTCCAACCATCATACTAAGCCACAAGTCATCAATATTTACCTTTATTCTTATCAATATACTCTTACTATAATTTATTTTTAAACTTGAGACTAACTTGAAAGTTCTTATGACAGACTTTATTGCTCAAACATTTTGGTCCATTGCCTAAGGTAATAATATCATATCATCCACAATTTGAGAATGTGAGGTTTTCAATTTCCTATCAACTATCTGAACTCCTTCAAATAGTTTCAAATAAATTGCATACTTTATAATTTTATTTAATTCTTTTTCTATAATAAGAAGAGAGAGTCCCTTGTCTCAAACGTCCACTCATAGAAAATTCATCATTTTGATATGTTTGTGATATACAAGCATTGTAATATTTCTTATATTCCCTTAATAAATTCCTTTTATTGATTAAAAAATGTTGTAAAATCGTAGGTAAGTAACAAAAGGTTGTCGTTGTTGCTTCTTTTTTCTTTTTTTGTAATGAGTTAACAAAAGGTTGTTAGCATGCAACAAAAGGGCCTTTAAGGGAAGGCCACTAAGCCACATGATCTTGGTTTCCAATTCCTAGATTGGATTGCAATTTTTGGCCCAGTACTTTTCTGTTTTCTTTTCTTGGTTTCCTTTTTCCCTACATCCTTTTGGGCCGTAAATTGACCGTGGGGCAGAATGATGTTGCAAGCAACCATAAAGCTTGTGGAATTCATCTAAGAGAATTGTTGACTTTGAATGTCGTTTATGAAAAAAATCCTAAAATTTTGAACAACGAAGATTGTTGAACTCATTCAAAGAAATTGCATTTGCACAATAAACCTCAAACAAAAAGTGCATGAAATTTTTTTTTTTTTTGAAAGAAAAAGGGCTACGTTCTTCTCAAGAGTGTTTCTTAATTTACAAGGGTGGTAAAACTCGGTCCGTCTTGCCAACTTAACCCAATTCTTTTTTTTTTTAGATCAACAACACAAAACCAATTCTGGGGTGCATTGGTACCCAACCTATTTACATCTCTTTCCTTACAAAAGTGGCTTAAACATGTTTCCTTTTTTGCACTAACCTGAGGAATGAATCCCCTTTTAGCATGCCATTCACCCCAATTTCAAAGCCTGCGTGGGTTCCTTCCTCCATATTTCTAACTCAACCCAATTCATCCATTTGAAAGGGTCGTGTCATAAGATCCTGGCTGGGAAGCTATTTACCTTACTTGTCTGACATGAATCAAGCATGTTAGAGGTTATTGGCACCTTTTGGTTGAGGTTATTAATTATAATTGTAATTTTATTTGTTTATAATTTTTTAAAATAATTAATTATGATATTTAACAATATCTATTTATAAATTGATTTTAAATCCGTTCAATAATAAATATTAATTATTTTATTAATTATCAATTATTTTTAACAATCAAATTAAAATAAAAATTTAATAAATTTAATAATTTTAACAAATTTAATGGTGGTAATAACAATTCACATAAATATACAAGTAAAACTTAACCCAACCAGAAAACATAATTCAATCCGTCCATTTAATATAGATTATGAGTAAAACTTTTCGGTCATAAATCGTTGGATCCCATGCATTTGACCAGTACCGGTGATGAACCAACTCAACCTGTGTGCTAAGTCTATCGAGGACAAAGAGTTCATCACTTATAGTTATTAAAAAAATTAGAGGAAAAAAAAATATTAAAATTACATTGTTTAAAAAAAATTTATGGAAAATAATTAGAACAACTTATATTTTTAAAGAAAAAAGAGATTAATTTAATTTTTAGTAGTGTTTTATTAAAATAATGTAATTTTAGAATTTTTTTAAAATTTTTTAAGAATCTAGTTGAAAAAAAGTAATTTCATGTTTATATATAAAAAAATAAAAATTAAAACGTCCTTAAATATAAAATATTAAGATTGTTTGTGAAATTATTTAAACATCTTTAAAAAAATTTTATAAGTTATTTTATTTAAAGTATTTAAATTTTTTGTTATTATTCCTGTTATTTTAATGGTTAGTATGTTCTAATTTTTCCCAATTCCTTATATGTGCATGTATAAAATCGAATTGTTAAACACTAAAACATGCAGAAGTTGCCGGGAAAATGCCAAAGCACATCAACCCAACAAAAATATATTTAAAAAAAAAAAGAAAAAGAAAAGAAGGAAACAGAGAGAGAGAGAGAGAGAGAGAGAGACAGCAACATGCAACATAAACAATGGTATATATATAAAAATAAAATAAAGAAACAAAATATGGGTCTTTCAAAGGATCTCTTTGGATTTTGGTGGATGCTTTAATTATTTCTTTCTCCACTACTAATACACCATGCCGAATGTTTGGGTTTTGATTTTAGGAGAGGGGACCATTAAATTACATGTATAATTGGATGACATATGGCAATCCACCATGTGCTAGTGGTCGGGCACCTCACATACTTTAATATTTTTTTATTGTATTTTATAAATTATACCTTCACTTTCTCAGATACATTGCAACACGGTTGTCTTCCAATCTCATAGATTATTTTATTGTCAAAGATTTAATACTAAAGTAGCCCTTCTACTTAAAACCTTTTCACAATTAAGCCTTTCAAAGATTTAGTCCCCTCTCAAAAAGCACATGTTAAGTACGGATGTTGAGCTAGATCCTGGAAAGAGCTATATGTGGCAATCAATAATGTGGGTCGGATGTGACATTTTATTTTCTTTATAACTTTAGAATTTGAATTTTTGACTAATTAGTTTCAAAGCATGTTTTAAAGAGTTATTTTTATATGTATTGAGAAAGATTTTAGAATTAAACGTAATGGATTTGATTATTAAAATTATTTGTATTTAAATAATAATAAAAGAATTTAAATATGTATTTCTAACATAATTACTTTTTAAAGATATATATATTTAGCATGATTATCTTGACTCCTTACAACTTAAATAACACCAACAACTTATTTAGTTTAAAAGAGAGTGAAAAAAGGGAAATGAAGAGTAGGGGAGAAATTTTCCCATGTTAGTTAACAAAAAGTTAAACAAAGGGGAAGGGAAGGGATTTTTTTATTATTTTGCATTAATTTTTGTTATTTATTATATATTTATTTATTTTTTGTATTTTTGATCTAACTAAACAAAAAGAGAAGAGATAAGAGGAGGGAAATGAAATTATCACCTCCAAACCAAATAAGAGGTTCGTACCTCCAAAACTCAAATTTTTTATGTGGCGCGTTACTAGGAATGCCCTTTTTACAAGGCCAGATTTGTTTGCCAAGGGAATTCTGGATAATCCTTATTGTGTGGTGTGTAATGGAGCTGAGGAGTCTTTATGGTATACGTTGTTTTTTAGGCCCACGAGCACAAAGAGTTGAGCATTAGCTACGGATATATCTAATCTTTGTAAAATTTGATTTATTTAGATGAGTATTTTATCTGGATTTGAAAAGGGATTGTTAAATACTAAGTAATGAAAATACGTATATGCTAAGTATTAAGTTAGGTAATGGGTATGAAGGTCCACTACATTTGTATATCTAACTTGTATAAATATGGAAAAAGTGTTTTGTAAAATATTCTTTTTAGAGGACATTTCTAAGAAATTATATTTTAATTAACATTTCTAAAACTAATTGTTAAATTAAAAGTTTTATTTATATAGAT
>BPVZ01000210.1:232165-242663 GCA_020521535.1 Rubroshorea leprosula | reverse complement strand
AATTAAAATTACTAATCTTAAAACGACTGATAAGGGAATTCGATGCTTTCTGTTATTTTTTTGAAGGAAAATGATGTGTGTACATCCGGATTCAACACCCGAGTGTGCATACTCCGCATAAAAAAAAAAAATGGAGAACAACCAGTTCATTTTTTTTTTTATGTGAAGGGTGCACACCCAGGTGTTAGATCCGGGTGTGCACCAATCATAGTCCTTTTTTGAAATTTTGACTGACTAAAATTTTTAAACTTTAGCTAAATATAAAATAGCAATCTCGAATTTTGGATGATCTAAATAGTTTTAATTTTTTTAAAAAATTTTTGTTATAAGACGTTTAAGGGAAATATTTCATTTTTTTTATACATCTAATAATTAACTACTTCACATAACACAAATTTAAATATCTGATTTTAATCCTAAATTAAGATTTTTTAATTAGTGGATATCAATTTGATCAAATCCCTTATTAGTAGAGAGATGCACCTTTTACAATTAAAAAAAAAAATACATTATTAATTAAGTTGCAAATTTATGTACCCAATTTGAATAATTGAATAGCCAATCGCTCTTTAGGCTTCTCTCAGCACAACTCAACTATTTGTGTGGGTAAGATCACATCCTAAGTCACAGAAGGCCCAGGTCTTCCTATTATATTTTTTTACCAAAATATATATATATATATATATATTTTACTTCCTTTGAAAATATTGGTGAATTGCACCAAATTAATAAATATACTTCAAAAAAATTAGAGAAAAAGTAACCTAAAATTATGTGGTTTCAAAAAAGCACACTATAGAACAAGATTAAAAACAATTTATTCTTACTTTAAAATTAAATTATTTTAATTTTTTAACAAAAATTTATTAAAATGACGCAGTCTTAATGTATTTTAAATAATTTTTTTCTAAATTAAAATAAATAAGAGAAATAAAAAATGAAAGCCAAGCTTCGACTTGACCTTGGCTTTCCTTTTTTCCCTTTTTTGAGAAGTTAGAGTCATTCAAAGCTTATGTGGTTGCAGAAATGTCTATTTCATAGTTATTTATAAAAATAAGCTATAAATTGGAAGGTTATTACATTATATAAGAAATACATATTCTTTAACATATCAATTGTTTTTTTTTTTGGTACATCTTTAACATATCAATTTACTTCGTAAAATTTTATTTTTTTCTTTTGGGTTGCACAATGGGCAACCCTATCCAATCCTTATTGTGCAACCTTATCCAATCCTTATATCCATTTTACTTATATGGCTATAACTTAAATTTAAGATTTTTGCTCCTCCTTAAGGATAGATTACTATTAGATTGTTATTTAGATTGAAACTCACCATTAACCTAATAACTTTTCGGGTCAAGACCTAAGAGCCATAAAATACTTAAATTTAAGTTGTTAATAATAGTTAGTTTTTACACATATATACTAAATTTATTTACAATTTCCCACTAATGTGGGATCGAAACATTACATTATACTAGCATTTATTAAAAGCAAATTAAAAAAAGGTAAAGAATAATTATTTTTTATATGCACTATTATACTTAAAAGTTACCTTATTTTTATAATTTGATTAAGAATAGTCAGTTTATCCAACCAAACATGACCTAGCATTATACCTAAGATTAAACCCTTGGATTGTTTCGATTGAGAATAAGGGGAAAGGTAAAAGAAAGAAAGGGAAAGGAAAGGAAAGAGAAAGCTATCCTTGTTTTTGTTTGAATAACTTTTTATTAAGAAGAGCAAAGGAAGACAAATGTATAGTGGGATACATGTTCCACTCTTTTTCCCTCCAAAGAGCCATTTTGCCAATCCAACAATTGGTTATAATCGATGAGCGTTTATATTGAATCCGATGGTTGTTTTGATAAAATATATATTGTATAGATAATAATGTATTGATGTAAGACTTAAAAAGGGAAGAGCTCTCTTCCTTCCATCCCTTCCCATTTCTCCTCTTACCTATCAAATTTCATAACTTTAAACCAGAACCTTTAGTTACCATTTTGGCTCTACATCATCATATTGATACGAAACATGTTAATGAAAAAGATATTGTAAACAATCTTTACATAATGAAATTCATTATAATCTCCAATACTCAAATAAGGTCAAGGGGCACATTATCTTGTAGGGTGAAAGTGACTAATGATATATGTCTCCCAACATGAATAAAAGGATAGATGAAATATGGACAAGAGATAAAACAAATGCTAATACATAAAGGCAACTGTATGGGTAATGTAGGGCTCATGGCCTCATGTCCATGCAAATTCAATAAATGAGAATGGGAGACTATCTGACACTTGTGTGGTTATTGCTACACTTACGTATTTTGTTAAAATCATGTACCAATTTAAAATAGTAGTCTTTTTTGTTAAATTTTTATCCTATAAGAACTATCACTTTTACACCTCAAAACTAAAAGTTCAACAACAAACATCTAAATGATAGGATTCGAACCTAAGATTTAAAGATGCCAAGGCCCACACAGACTTTTTAAAGTAGGAAGAAAGAGAACCCAGCAATGAGACACAAACATAAGTATTATCTTTTTGTGGGACTTACACCAAGTACTCTTCTTTTTTTCCAATGTCTACCTTTGGGTTCTCTCTCTCCACTCATTGATTAGTAGCTGTTGAACACTGGAAGAGCCCAAAAATTCAACTAATAGTGGGGTTTTAGTGTGTTATCTGCTTCTTTTTCCCTCTGACTGTGTCTGACTTTGCACCACCATCACCATTTCTCCTACCTCTGCTTTCCCATAATTGTATCTCTTTCTTCTCTCTTTCTCTGCGGTCTTATCTCTTATAATCTGCTATTGCCTCACCATTTGTGGTAAAAACTAGAATACCCCCAAATCTTTCTTGTCTTTTGATATTCGTGGTTCTCCACAGTTGCACATCAGTGAAGCATATCTGCAGCTTCAACATGTATTATGTAAGGATCTCTCTGCATCTTTCTTCATATTTGTTTTGAATTTGGCAAAAAACTTCGACCTTTGATATATATTAAAGATTCAATTTTTGAAGTATCTTTCCATGTTTTTTATTGATTTTTGCTTTAATGTTGCACACTTGTGTTTGATGTTTTGATTTCTTAAATTGTGCTCGCCTGCCCGGATATTGGTTTGGTCTGAATATTTTCAGTTGCTATTGGGTTTTCTTTCTATTCATACCGTGTTTTGTTTGATAGATTTACTTGTTAGGATTGGATGAGAAGATTCTAGATGTAAGTTGTAATAAAGTCCTATGTTGAACTAAATATTAATTTGTGATTTGTCCAAAATTCCAAATAGAGAGAAAAATATGGAAAGAGGGGTCATAACAGAAGAGTAACACACAGATATGCTACTTTTTTCATTTCTTAATCGCCTAATTTCAGATGTGATTACTTGGTTTATACCATTAAGTATACTCTATGAGGTAGTTTGTTTGAATATGAAGTGGAAGCTTTAGCCTTTAAACATATTTTCTTTTCTTTTCTCACCCCATCTGCTATAAATTGTTTCTTTATTATGGTAGCTCGTTTTCCTGGATCATCGGTGGCCAATGTTCATTTTTGAACTCAATCATCTCTTGGATCATCTAGAGGAAGATCTCCAAGTGTAGAATTGAATGATTATCTCCCTATGTCAAAAAAAGATGAAAAGAAATAAGAAAGCAAAAAAAAAAACAAAAAAACAAAAAAAAAAAAGATGATATAGTTCATGGTCGCCTAAGTTTCTAAGAAAATTGCTACCTGAAATTAAAATATTTTTCTTGTCAATATCATATATGTCCCAGCCTCCTAGGAAATAGCTTGGAGAGACAAACATAAATCAAGAATCAGGGTGTTCCAATTAAGGTTGTCTAATCACAGCATATGTTGTATTACTTTTTTGTCACATGGCAGCAGCTTACAGTTCTGTTTAGTGGGAAAATCTCACATGGAAGAAATAACGTGTAACATTAAAAACCTCATCTAAATGTTTTTAAATTTTGTGAACTATTTGATAACTGACAATAGCACCTAGTACAAGATTTAATTTGTTAGCAACAAGGTAGACAGTCTGTCAGTGAGCACCAAGAGTTTCTATAAGTAGTCTCAAGACTTGAAAGAACCAAATAATCTAACTTGGAAGATGCAGTGGTTGAAGGGCATGAAATGGGTCACTGTGTAATAATTTTCCCTCTAGCCATTCTGGTTGCTTATCATCTTGTGAACTCTCTTCCCAAGGAGATAATGCAAATACTTTACGTGCTTTCTTTTGACAGACATCATTTCCTCCTCCAATTTAGTCTTCTCCAAATACAGACTCTTTTTTGTTAGAGACGGAAAGAGGAGAGGAAGGCAGTTGAATTTTTTGTTAGGTCTTACACATAAAACGTCTTCTAGAAACCATGTACCTCCTCTCAAAACTTGCTTGTTTCTAGCATCATCTGAGATAAGTGTATCATTTGATACATCTTTTTCATTTTCAAACAAAGCAGCTGACATCTCAAAGATGGTCCAATCATATGCAAATTCCTTGTGGTGGGTGTTTCAAAGGATCACCACCATATTGAACCCTCCAGCTACATTACTTGTTGATGCAGTGGTGAGATCAGTGCATAACTTGTCTCCATATGAAGTGTTGTATGCCTGTATTGTGTGTTCCATACAAACAGGATAATGGAATGCATATATGGCTGTAGTTTGATCCATGTCCTCCTTTAAAAATGCATACTTACGAAAAGTGTTCTATATTTATGTAGCATATGGATCTTATATGATTCTGCCCATGATCAGTTGATGTTCATGCTAGCAGAGATTGGTAGATAATTGTCATGGGGTTGGAAACTTTAGCTGAGGAAAGTGAGAGTTGACCTGCCCACTTATGATGTTTCAAACTTGTCTAGAATTGTATCAGCTTGTTTAAATCAGGACATGGCCATAATTGGGCAGTGACATTTATCACAGATTCATAGTCTGATCCATTTGTATTTCTTGAACGTGCAGGTTATGAAAAGATAACTATTTTACATGGTCAGCAAGTTGTAATATCTTTTCTTTGGTTACTTGTGTCAAAAGAAACAAGCTCAAAGCTTTACTTTACCTAAATATGATGCCACCAAACTACAAGTTGGAATCTGAAAATGATTCAGAAGCAAGCAGCCAAATAGGTTCCAACTTATCTGTGCAAGATGCATCTCCTGATCCATCCAAGGATAGTGCAACAACCACTTCATCCCTAGCAAATCCTAAAAACCTTCAGCCAGACTGCAAGCCTGTTTCCCTTGATTTGACACTCCAATTCAGTGCTACTGATGCCAAGTTGAAGGGCACTGATGAGAGCAATAGTGAGACAGCAGGTCAGACTTTGTCACCTACTATCCCAAGGGTTTTCTCTTGTAATTACTGCAGGCGCAAGTTCTACAGCTCACAGGCACTAGGTGGTCACCAGAATGCTCATAAGAGGGAGAGGACAATGGCAAAGCGTGCATTGAGGATGGGGATGTTCTCTGATAGGTATACAAGCTTGGCATCCCTGCCCCTCAATGGTTCTGCATTCCGGTCCCTAGGAATCCAAGCTCATTCTGCAGTGCATCAAGGAATTATACCATCACAGAGGCCTCCTCTTGACACGAGAGGTGGAGCAAGGTTTGAACAGGGTTATTTTGCTATGCCAATGTTCATTGAAGATGATGATGTGGACTTGTTTTGGCCTGGGAGCTTCCGGCAGGTGGATGCAGGTGTTACCAGCAATGTCAATTTGGATTTTACTCAATATTCAACCCAAAGTTCAAACATCAATTTCGTAGCAGCGGCACCACCACAAATGACAGATACATCTTCAACATCTTCACCTGATCTTACTTTGAAGCTCTAATTGTTTTGCAGTTAAGTCTTGTAGTTTGTGCATCATTCTCCATTAGACATACTACTCATCACAGTGTTATTGTACAGTGAGGTATGCATCAGCCATGGCTGCTGACTCCTAAAATTAATTTTACTGGATCTATCTTCTCTAATAACTTTATGGTTACCACTTACCTGTGCTTTGATTTTACCATGCCATTATTTTTTTCTTCTTTGAGAAATTAAATTGAAGGTTAATGTTGCAGTGAGGATCGATATCATTACTGTTTGTTTGGCATATTCAAGTCAGATGCACACTACTGCAATGCATTAACATTTTTTTTTTTTTGGTATAAGAATATTGCACTAGGCTGCTAAGGATCATAGTCTGGACCCTGGACGGTTCAGACTTGATTGAGTTTGTTCTTTGCCTCTAACTGAGCTCAAACTTCAATCCAGCTAGCTTTCTGTTGTTACCTGTGCATCGTTTTTACCTGTGCCATAGCTTCTGCTGTTGAGGAATGAAAACCTTGCACTAATGTTGTTATTACTTTTTGTTTATGATTTTTATTTTAAGAACATTTCATCCCATTCTTTCTGTTAAGAATAAAAAGGAGCACAATTGTGAAATGTGCATTTGCGTCCTTTTGTGTCCTAGATTGCGTGCCATCTACGGTGGCAATGTAATGGAGCATTTAGCACGTAGTTTGGACTTTGGCACAATTGTGGAATGTGCATTTGCGTCCTTTTTGTATACTAGATTGCGTGCCATCTAGGGTGGCAAAGTAATGGAGCATTTAGCACGTAGTTTGGACTTTAGTTGGTTTAGATTTCGACTATGACCAAGCTCAAAAGAATTTTGTGCTTGAGTTAAGGTTGATCTGGAACTCGTTGGGGAATCAGGGACCACAGGAGTTCATGAATAAGGTCTAATACATAATTTGACCTCATACTTTTTTTTTATGGAAATTCGACCTCATACTAGTCTATTAAGTTCATGAATCTTAACGTATATAATTTCTTCGATTAAGGATCAAGTTGATTTCTTTCTTTCTTACTGGACGTGCAGTTCAAGACAAATCCTCCGGTGCATTAATTTGGATAGAATCTTCATTATTATAATGTTATTAGATTCTTAGGCTTATTGGCAATATTTGACCATGAGGGTGGCTGGATCCTTGAGCCTGAAACAAAGAAGACGGACCATGTTCTGCAGACGACACGAAAAAGGTTAGGACGGGCTTTGATGCAACTGAATATGGGAGGACACCTAAGATGAGGAAGTTGGAATATGATGCAACTGAATATGGGAGGACACCTAAGATGAGGCTTGATGATTTAGGTAATGTAATGGTCATGCAACTGTTTTCATCCATATGTACCTTACTAGATCATCACCATGTCCTCTAACCTCTTGCGTTGGGTTAGATGGTAAAATAGATATAATTATCAACTGTGATAGTAGGTTTTACAGTCATTTTTTTATATTGTTATACAATTCTATTGATACTCTTATAATAGATATTAATATTTGGAGATTCTTAGTTTTTAATTATTTTATTTGTAAGAAACACCTAATTTTGTATGTTGTTGTTATAGGTCTTTTTTAATGTTTTTATTTCTTACAAAGTTTATATGGTAGGGAATACCTTGCATTGTAGTTGCTTCAATTATTAAACACAACTATACTTTTATAATAATAATAATAATAATAATAAAACTTATTAGGCTTAGGATCAGGGTTTGGTGTACGTGTACAAGGAAACAGATCATTGCGGATGAAGATTTGGGGGTTTCAGCTACAGCCCCCTTTTGAGGGCATATTTGATTCCAACTTTTGTGACCAAGAGAGACGGTTTGAGAGGATTCAATAACAAGAGAAGATCAAGGTTTCGAGCAATAGAAAGCATTGGGATCTCATATCTTCAAAATTTGTTTTGCTACTATTGGATTTGTTTTCTACGTTATCAAAACTCTCCATAAAAAAACACTCTCCATACTCATGGTAAAAATTTTTTTTCTTTTATTATAAACTAAATTACTCAAGTCTTGCAATGTAACATAATTAATTCAATGTAGATTTTATTGTTTTTATACTTTTAGACAATTGCAACCTTTTCATATTGAGTACTGTATTTTTTATTTTTAATACTTGTAAATGATTGATTACCATTTAAATTGATATGAATAGAATAATTAAGATTAAGTAGAGATTTTATATAATAACTTATAACAATATATAATGAGTTAAAGCAACGTAACATGTGAAATATTAGCGGTAAATTAATCTACAAATCTCAATGCAACTTCACATAATTTAATGCATTTTTACTTATTTAAATTTACATAGAAATAAAGTTAGTTATAGTGAAATTGAATCCTTTAATATCTCGTATCTTGGTTAATTCTTATTTTAGTGTATTATTTTTTTAGTTATTTTAATTAAAATATTCCTTCTTTTTCTATTGTTCAAATAAATCTAGTATTAATTATTTTCATTACTTAGAGAACGATACCCTATTCATTATTCTTGTAACTTTGTAAGGAAGAATAAAGGAAATTGTTTTAAGTACCTTTGTACTAGCATTAATGAATTACCCTTACTTTTTTTAGATGTTTATGGTATCCACAAATTAGTTTGTGAGTACCTTGGAAGTAATTTTTTTGAGTAATTTTTAGAGTGCATCTCCCACATTACCTTAGGAAAATTAAGGAAATTAATTTGCTTGATACTAGTTTCAAAACTTAAACTTTAAATATTATACACTTTAAGATAATAATTTTTTACTAATAGATCAAACTCTTAGAGTTATAAATTATTATTTGTTTTATAAAGAAAAAACAATAAAATAACCTAGATATCAATCTATCAGCTACATTTTAACTACAAATCTAAACACTCCCTTAATATAAGTGTGAAGACAAGTTATACATTTTAATAGTAATGTTCCAAGGATAGTGTTTTTTGTACAATAGTTATTACAATATTAGGTCGCAGTAAATGAATAGATGTATACATTCCTAAATAGGATTAAATCCTAAAATGTCAAGTAATTGCACAAATCATTATATTTTTTATTTTGCCACATAACTCTCTCCAACCCCACTCATCAGGTTCGGTAGGCCGAGGAACACCTTAAAATAAAGTGTAAATAAAAAATGTCGTCTCTTATAAATTACGTTCAATGCTTCATAAGTGCCTCAAAAGACTTAACCTTGTTGCAAATCCCTGTATATGCCAAGAAGTGGTGATGAATAAAAAAGACCAAACCAATCTCCAACTTTTCATTAGCAAAACCATGGACTAATTGCCTATAGGCTTCATGAATTAAAGAAGGCAAAGCTGTCTGAATGTCCCACCGAGCTAAAATCTTCGACTGACCCAGGTATGCAAATGGATATTTTCAACATTACATGATTCACATCTTCCACCACCCCATTAAACAATTGGTAATTGAATTTGCCACCATCAATTTTGATTCCTCGCTAGTCCAGGTTCTTCTTGGTTGGCAACCAGTCACTAAACAATCTCCATTCAAAAAAAAAAAAAAAAAAAACTAAACAATCTCCATTCAAAACAAAAAAAAAAAAAACTAAATCTCCATTGAAGGAGTTTATTCCAAATTGCTTCACATAAATTTGCATCAAGAATTAATCCTTTGGTTTTGAAACATCAATAGATAAGCAATCGTTGATGTATAAAATACCATTTTTATCATCATACCAAATTCTCTTACTATATTTTCAATATAATCGACTTGGAAGAAATTGTTTCACTTGTTCCTAAGGTAAGTTAAAGAGAATTTTAATATTTCCCATCTTAATATTATAATAAATAAAAGATAAATTTAATATTTTTAACTTTTATTTTTTTAACACAATTATCAATAAGTTAATTTTTCTTCCTACTTTTTTCAATAGAAAAACATTTTTCTTTAACTTTTTTACGGTGGGAGTTACTTGACATATTTTTCAACATTTTCAATGCCAACTTTTTATCAAACCTTTGAAGAAGAGTTAGAAATTCAAACCCTTCTAATTCTTTAAAATACCCAATAATATACATTTAAAACACAAATTAAATAAACCTAATTTCAGGCCTCTTAAGCTCTTCCAATTTCCAGAGCCCAACTCCAACCGTGCCTAACTCTTAAGTCTCTTTTTATACATTTGCAAATTGGTTGGCTGGATGAGAAGAAGAAACAGTTTTTTTTTTTTTTTTTTTATCATTTTATTTACATAATATGATTTAATTGACTTACTACAGTACATCATTATTTTATGGAAATTTTGTTTCTGATTCCCCATTTTCTAGTGGAGTAAATTTAAAATGAAGATTATCATTCGATTCGATCATTTGCTCATTGCCACAAATGTGTTCAAGTTGTCCAACATCAAGCTTGCTTTTGGAATTATGATTGTTGGTTCAAATGATATCTATTTCTTTAATTGGGTCCTCATTGAGCGGGTAGTTGGATGTTCGCAACAAGAAAGGACATACAACAATGACAAAGGAAGGTGTTGCGAAACTTGGAGTTGGAGCAAGCAATACGTGTTGAGTCTGTTGACTTACTTTCCAAAAAAATATACGCGTTGACTTTTCTTCTTGTGAAAAATGTCAGCATGTGTAATGTGTTTTTCCAACCCAAATTCTGGCAACAAACTGCCATAAAGC
>BPVZ01000210.1:177049-190980 GCA_020521535.1 Rubroshorea leprosula | reverse complement strand
GATTTTTTGAGTTGATGGATTAAATCTAAAATTTGTACAATAGTCGAGAAACCAAAATGAGGTTTAACCTCTATAAAATTTGAAAAGGTTGCATCGAAACAAAATCAAAATACTATACAAGGTACATTGTAATATGTAGATGCTTGTTCGGTGGAATTTATATTCAAGTTGATGGACTTGGACATGGCATTAGATTCTGCCTTTTTGGTCGACTGATGAATATATAGCTATATATAATAGTCTCCCCCCTTTTTTTTTTATCATAATCTTTTAAATAAGATTATAGTTTTCTTTTTGAATTGAAATTAAGTGATATTTTGAGTCAATTTAAATGTAATAAATTTAGTTTTATCTTATTAGATTGATCTAAGATAACTTTGCAGAATTGAGCTAATTTCCTCATGATCTCATAATTAATTATTTATCAATAAAATAAGAAACAAACCCCCTTACATATGAAAACCTTTGAGTAATAATTTAGGTAACTTATTAACTAGGTAACTTATTAACACTTAGGAAGGAAAATGAATCAATTCTGTAGCTACGGTTCCTCATCAATTCCTACCTAAATTTGTTACTACTACTAGTGTTTTAATTTAGTTTGCGTCAAGCTGCAACTACTCTCTGACTTCTAATTTACGCCTGTAATTCAATGATATGTGGGTCCAATTCTTAACGAAATGAATTCAGTACTTATGAAGCTCATTCCCAAGACCCTACCCCTACACTGGAATTACCAATTCAAGATTCAACCGCCAGTTTGTTTCTAGTTTTCCATTTTGTAATCAATACTACTTGGAGTTGGAGCTTATATGCTCCAAAGTTGAAAGTAGAAATCAATTTTGGAGATACATGTGGACGACAGGTGGTTGGGCTGGGGCCTGGAAGACAACTAGACGGGAGGAGCGTGTGGAAGAAAATGATGGTCCTGAAAGGGGATGGATAAAGGAACAGGCAGCTGTAGGATATCCAGTGAGAAGTTAACAAATTTCAATGATAAAGAATCATTCGACTCAAAACTTTGACTTTGCATACCAGAATGAAAAGAAACCCTCAAATTCCATTTCTTTATTTATTCCGCAGGGAATATACTGACAAAAAAACACAGCAATTCCAGGCGCCATCCATGCCCCAGCAATGCGTGATTCATAAGCAAACATCAGCGCATCACAGCTCAAGCAAGTTGCTTTGCTTTATAAGGTTCCGATCGCTAAAGATTGCAGACAGGAAAGGAACAAAGGAGAATTAAAATACAGTATGGATGCCAAAGATTCAAATACCAATTTCATTTTGTACAAATTTCTCTTCATAAACTGTTCTTACTGAAATTGAAACTTCAACGACCAAGGAAACAGAAAAAGGAAGAAAAAAAAATTGCTCCTCACTCGAGACTCTCTTACTTACAAGAAAATACAATAAAATGGCTAGGGAGTTTTCTCTTGACACAATTACACAAGCCATCCTCTTGTACCATTAAGGACCTTACTCTCTTTATTTAGTTGAACCAACTCTCGTTTACTTCCTTTCTCATGACTTACTACATATACAAAGAACCCTTTAAATATTATATACAGTAGACAGGGAATTCTCTTTTTGCCTCTCTAAGAACTTCAAAATTCTTCCCATGCTATTAAATTTTTTGCTTGCTCGAAGTGGTTTTTTCCTCGTTTCTTCTTTTGTCTATTTACTCTTAATTGGATGAATCGGGCTTTAAGCCAGGGCAGGAATGCTGCAATTTCGCCGATCCCTGTCCAGGCAATCGAACCCCTCAATTCTCACAGCTGGCTTGTTACCAAAATTTGCCCGTATGCAACCTCCTTTCCTTGCAGATGAAGATGGGGATGATGATAAACCTGAAGGGTGCGGGATGGGTGAAAGCTGCGACAACGGGGGAATTTTATCATCCCCAAATCGAGCATCCTGAATTAACGGGTTAGCTACTCTGCTCGGCGGCGACCCAAATAAAAAAGGGGGCGACGAGGCTACATGTGTGCAAGATTGTTCCCCACCATAACCACCCTGCAAAGTTCAATCAGAAATACAAAATCAACAAACTTGTTGATACAAACATCAATTTATAAGACAGTACTTCCCCACCATATCAAATTAGTTAAATTAATAATTTTTTTTACAAGACTTGGAAACAAAAACGTACCTTTGTGAGGATGATATCCAAAAGATCACTCCCAGCTTTTGAATCATTCATATCTGCTTGATGGCTGAAATTTCACAAAAAAGAAACACAAAAGTTAAACAAACTATAAGGTAAAAACACAAAAGTTGGAGGGTACGGTTGTGGGCAAGGCACAGAACCAAGACAAATTTACCTGAGTTGCCATCTGAGAGACCTGACAGGGTGGTCGTTGATGGTTGAGTTTAGAAGACTCAAACGGCGTGGTTTGGGGCAGATGAGAGTTTGTCTTAGATCCGAAACAGAAACGGAGCTCCATTTGTCTTCCCGTGTTGCAGTCACGTTTTGCTGGATCGCACAATGATTCATCTTTCCGTCTCTATTTTTCTTGATTAAAAAATTAATTTCACTGAATTAAAGGAGACAAAAAATTATTTCCAGTCATGCTTAAAGATAATACAGCTCACTTTAATCAAGCCAAATAAATAATGGAAAACTATGTACCAAAAAAAATAAAAATAATAATAATGGAAAACTGCCGGTCGGACTCGACAATTTCCTCCGTCTTGGCAAGGAGGCGGAAAAAACGCCGCATAATTTTAGATAACAAAATTGATATTTCTTCCGAGAGATTAGGGCTTTTTTTTTTAGCTGTTTTAATAGGTATGTTACAAGAAAACCAGCCGTATCTACAAATCTAATTGCAATTTTCACCGGAATTATTTATCTCAGATCTACAGAGCTTAATAGACAATTTCAACAATTAAGCTCTGAAGAGTCAATAAAAGAAACAAATTCTGCTTCTCAAAAGAACATAATCAGCTTGCGGGATACGAATCACCATCTTCACAAGCTTTTGACAAACAAAACCTCCAGATCCACACCGGAAGGGAAAGCCGGCGAACTTTCGGTACCAAAAGAAGAAACAGAGAAAGCAGAAAAGAAAGACAGATATAGAAGAAGTTTCGTACCTTAGCTTGAACTATATGGTACCAGAATTCGTAGAACTCCTTAACCAGAAAGTAGATATAAACAGAGACACCCCAGAAAAGAATTGAGTGGAGAAGTTAGAGGGGAGGGGGGATGGGGGAGAACGATGGACAGTAAAAAGGAGAGGTCCCCTGTGAGATTTATGGAAGGGAGAGAAGGAAGTCAGAGAAAAAAGGAAAATATATAGAGAAAAGTCGTTGGTATTGGGCAACAGGCAGCACAGCTATGATGAGAGAGAAGAGTGAAAAAATGGAAGGCAGAGGTACAAAGAGGAGACGAGCAGAGTCCTGCTAAGCACCAACTTCTCTTCTTTTTTATTTTATTTTTTTTGGCATCAAGATTTTTATTTTTTAGTAAGTTTCTTATGGCATCACGCAGGCGGCGCCTCCCGCGAGAAATCTCCTCGGTACCAACACACATTTGGGAAAATAATAGTATTTTGGGGATTGCCTTATACCCTCTCTTAAATTACATCAGTTTTTTGTTGTAGAGATTTTATGGATGGTGTGTGTGCTCAATCTTGATTTTTAAAGCTCTGTCTAGTATAAGTGGTATAATATTGGTTTTTAATTTTTTTTATTTTAAAATGTTAATAATAAAATAAATTAATAAAATGTAAATTAATTAAAATTTAATTTTTGGTATTAGATTTAAAAATTTTTATGTTATTTATTTTAATTATTAATTATTTAAATATGAACAACTAAAATGAAAAATAAAGTTAATGACTTAAAGAAATAGTATCTATCAGTCTTACTTTCTAAAGATTAAGAGGAAATCATCTTAAAATTACGTCGTTTCAATAAATTTTTATTGAAAAAGACTAAACTATCATATTTTTAAAGTATGCATTAAGGTATTTTTGTCTTTTTTTTCTCCTAATTTTTTAGAGATAAGGCGGATAAACATTAACCCCATGACTTAAATATTTTAATGATAATTTTTTTAACAAAAATAAAAGATTTTAAATTTAAATTGCATGTCATTCAAGTAAGATAAATTAAGACAAATTAAGACATAAGAAATAATTATTTTTTATTGTGTAACTTAAAATAAAAAAATCAAAAATAAAAAACTCCAACAATTCTAAAAGGAGTTTAATTATTTGCTAGAAAGGTATCAGATGATATGAGCAGTTTCTCAGCCATTCAACTCAAATAGGCAAAACCATACATTTAGCCCTCAAACTTATTTTAAATTCTCGATTAATCCTTAAACTTTTATTGAAGCAAACAAGCCCCTTGAACTCAATAATATGAGCAATTTAACCCTCTTTTTTTTATGGTAGACTTAATGATCATTTGTGTTTCGTTTACGTGGATAAAATATTAACATATCATTACCTACATGACAGATATTGATATTATTTACACAAATTAAGCACAAATGAGAGTTAAGTGCGTGAATAAAATATTAATATATCATTACCTATGTGACGGATAATGGTCTTATTTATGTAAATAAGGCACAAATGGGAGTTAAGTTTGCCATGAAGGCTTATTTGCTTCAATAAAAGTTTAGAAACTTAATAAAAAAAATGTAACATAAATTTAAAGTTTAATGTAGGATTTTGTCAATCAAATATGAGGGTTAAAATGACAAAAATACCTTTACTTCCAACGTATAGACTAAAAAATTTAAGAATAAGGATTGAATGTGTACCATTTTATTTTTAGTTTTGTACCAAGGAAAAAAATATGAGACATCCTAAATCTTTATTGGTGCTTGCAATACAGTCCAAAATCTTTAAAATGTACCAAAGAGGACGATTGCTACTCCTCATTGTGTTATACTTTCATTTTTTTATTTTTAATGGACATTGACGGAGAGGAGAGTATACCACCATATGATTTGTATCCAAACTTAAATGCCCTAAATTAATTGATGGATTGTTGGGATCAATTGTTATAAAGGTTAGGGACTACGGATGTTTCAAAATTAAACTTAGGAATGTAAATGTTTAATATAATAAGGGCTAGGGTCGTTCTAAAAAATTATTATCCTTGATTTTAAAGGAAGTAATTTATTAATGTGTTTCATATTTTACTATCCAAACCGTAACACATAAATCTTAAAATGGGGATAATCCTTAATTTTAAAGAATTTATCTTCATTTAATAATTTAAATTGTGTAATTATTTACACTATAAATTCAAAATTTTAAGATTATGCCACATGTCATTTACTTTTTAAATGGATGGAAGGGATGCTGCCATGTTAGATGTGTTGTTGGAACCCTTGATAGATCACTTGTCACATGGAAGGTGGAGTCTAAATAGATGAGAATTATCTATTAATTATCTATTTGAATTGAAGTGGACTTGTAATTGCTACATTTAAGGAGATGATTTGGTTAAGAGAATGAGATGGCAGATAATAAGGACATGTCGTGAGCTCTGGATGAAATTTTGACTTAATCCATCGTTGAGGTGTCCATTTTCTCCAAGAAATCACCTATGTTATGCAACCACTAAGTAGTGGGGGAGTTACAAGCGTTGGAGGAGACAAACGAAAGTAAAATTTTCAAATCATTCAACATATGATCAGCCCTATACACATCTCGGAGCTAGCTTTAGCACTTTTAGATCTTGTTAGCAATCACTTACTTTAGTTTTCAGATTTTAGTTTTCAACACAATTCTTAATAGTTTTAGGTTGTTTTCAGCATTCAAATAGCCAAATTAGTTTGAGTAGTTGCTTCTACAATTTCTCTTTCATGTAATGAACAACAAGTTTTTCAATTTTTGCAAGGTGTTGTTTCTTTTTTGTTTAGTCTTTGTTTAAGGTTTATAATAAATAGTATTTTTTCAAATGATTACTTACATGGCACTTACGCTTCTTCTTAGTTTCTAGCATGTTAGTTTAATCTTTGTTTATATTAGTTTCATGATCATTTAAGATTAAATATCCAATTATGTGCTAGTTTAATTTCCAGTTCTATTTTTAGATTGTAGTTTAATTTGACAATGAAAATGCTTAGTTTAACTTGGATACATCTTTTCAAGTTTACTTTAATTTGCATTTCATTTAACTCATTTAAGATTTGTTAACTTTAATTCATGGTAGTATTTAAGTCTTTATAGCTGTTAAAGGTGGATTAGTAACCCATTATGCAAGAAGGTATGTCTTTCTCTTGTAAATTGTCTAAAGGCACAAATTACAACTTTAAACTAACCTTCTTCCATTTATCTGTAAGGAGGTTGATCGTGAAAAAAGAAAGGATTGTTGAGAAAATTTTCTTTTCTTATTTTATAAAAAGCAAATGACATGCTTTGTATTCAGATTTGTCACATGTAATGTCACTTTAGGATTTTTTGAGGAAACAATAATAACATATAGAGTTTTTCTATTTTATACGTTTAGAACATGTTAAGGGTATTTTTATTATTTTTTTTTTATAATTAATTTATATAAAAAATATAATTGTTAATTTTAATTTAATTAATTAATTAAAACTATTTATATGATAATAAAATTAAAATAAAATTTAATTTTTATGATTTTTTATATAAATTTTTTATAAAAAATATTTATTAGCCACTTAATTTATATATTAAAAATATAAATTAAAAAAACTTTATAATATAATTTTGTTTGCACAAAATTTTTTTTAATTAATTGTGGGTCGTCTTGTCCGTTCTCTGTCCGTTGGTTTTGATTACATTATCACGTGGAGGGGAGTTATATTGAAGGAAACACAGAACCCATGTGCAGTACATGTTTCTTGAGGGAAGAACATGACATGTTGGCCACGTTTCGTCCACATAACCATACTAATGTGTTGTAATTTTCGGATATATAAGGCAATTGCTTTGATCCCCTGCTCTCTCCTGCACCGTTTGTCCCCCTGCACATCAAATCTCTCGATCTACCACCTTTCTCATTGTCTAGAGATTCTGTGGATCGTAGTTTCGTACGGATATCGGGCGCACGTTTCCTCCACCTCTTGATTTCTCTATCATGATATTTTTAGATGGCATCGATGTGCAATGTGTGCTCCATAATTTTTAAACGTATCATGCCATAATTTTTAAACGTATCGTGCCACGTGCTTTTGGATCTAGGAAACACAGACAAGAAAAGTGTGGTATTAATATTAGTATTTAAAAATTAATTATTTAAATAATTTAGTAATTATTTTTTTTTTATTAAAAATAACCTCGAGCTTTTGGATCTAGGAAACACAGACAAAAAAGTGTAGTATTAATATTAGTATTTAAAAACCAGCTATGCAAATAATTTAATAGTTATTTTTTTTATTAAAAATAAGAAATTTTTAATTTAAGTCACGTGACATATGGGTGGAGTGAGATAAAAGATGAAAGAATTATCTCTAATTATACAACCGAAATAAAAAAATACAACAAAATACAACCGAGATAAAAAAAAAAAAAGTGTTTAAAAGTATCATGTGACATTGGGAGCCATGCTTCTATTCGATGGTTAAAGATAACATACTTTGAATAGAATAGATTACATTTTAGTTTTCTGTTAATATTCATTGTAAGTATTTATTTATGAAAAAATTAGGTTTAAACCCTATTTTGGTCCTTGAGTTATTGTACGAACTCTTAATTTGATTTTTATTTTAAAAATATTTAATTTGGTCTCTATTGTTTATCATTTTTACCTTAATTTAGTCCTTTCATTAATTTTTTACGTTAATTGATGGACAAATACAGAAGAAGGATTACATGTCACATAAAAATTGACAAGTTGGCAAAAATAGATGAAATGACCATTCCAACTCATCCCACCCAAAATTTTTTTTTTCGTTCCTCTCTTTCATCTACCATTTCTTCAACTTCTACAAATCCTAACATCTCAACCAATTTCTATCTTTGCTGAGATCTTCATCATTATCATCAAACAATAAAACCTGCAAAAAAAATTTTTTGCCTATAGATTTTTTCGAACCCAATAGTCACCCTTTCTTTCTCCTTCCACTTCCTTACCTTACCTTTTTCATCAATCAATTCTTTATCTTCATCAATAAATTCTTCATCATCATCAATTAACAAAACCCAATTTTTTTTTTTTTACCCCTAAGTTCGATGGAACCTAGGGCTGGGTCCCAAGGAACCCAAGATTGGGTTCAATGAAACTCAGGCACGTCGGGTTCCACTGAACCCAATGCCTAGGTTCAAAGGAACCCAGGCGTGCAGGGTTCCATGGCTTGGGTTTCGAACCAAGGCACATTGGGTTCCAAGGGGAAAGAAAAGATAAAGGGGAAAGAAAAGATAAGGGGGAAAGAGAAGGAAAAAGAAAAAAAAGAGGATTTTTTAAGTTTTATTTAATATTTTTTTATATTATTATTTTTTTTTATATCATCACTTTTTTTTGTCTTATTATCTTCCACGTGTATTAATATTTGACGTGTCATTTTGTAACTATGAAGCAACAGGCCACATAACTAGAATTTTAACGGAATGACCAAATCGAGGTAAAAATGGTAAACAATACTACAATAGGGACCAAATTAAGGATTTTTTCAGTTTAAATACCAAATCAGGGTCTGTACAATAATTCAAGGACCAAAATGAGATTTTGACCAAAAAAATTATTTTGTAGTTTGAAATGAATTAGATTGTACAATAAAAATTATTTGATAAAGAGTAAGTTTTTTTTATATTAAATCCATTTTTTATTTAATTATTTTTATTTTATAATTTAATATACATTAAATTTCAAAATAAGAAACCTTTTATCGCTCTATTGAGTAAATATAAATTATGTTGAAAGTACAAGTTTAAATATCTTTCCTACATTACTAAGCAATACTAATAAAATAATAACATACATGTAATTTATTTTTATAATATTTCTTTCTTTTATAATTTTTCAATATTTAAATAAATAAAAACATATAATTTTTTTAATATATGAAAAGAGCATATTATCAAATAACATAAAATTAAAGAAAAATTTATATCTAAAAATTGTCGCTAAATCATTTTCTCAATTCTTATAAACCATGCACGCAATGAGTACTCTCAGTGGGGTGTGCCAAGTCATGAAATTTAACATGAAGCAACCAATATGAATTCAGTTTGTGATATCTTAGTCTTGAAGAATAAAGACCTTAACTTTATTAAGGGAAAAGTTAAAGATCTCTCCTTTGGACTCTTAATCACTGAGAGAACAAGCCACTGGCAATTTAGCTATTAAGAGAAGCAGTAGTTTCTTCTCACTTTAATTACCTCCATATTTCCAGGAATTTTCACCGATGACACGATTTAACTTCGAGAAAAGCATGATTTTCTAACATAATTTCATCAATTAGGTGGCGAAGGAAAGCTAATTCCTAATTCCTTCCCATGAAGATATTTTCCGTAATTGGAGAGATTATTAGACTCATACAAAGCACCTAACTTTCTTTAGCAAAAGATCAATTTTAGGTATATATACTCAAACTCAAATGATGAACTTCCTAACCAAATTAATGAGGTAGATGGGGGAGATTGCTCCTTAAGTAAAGGGCTTGAAATCTTGTGAAGTATTAGAGGGGTAGAGGTTGTGGTTGGTGCAACCATCATAGCCCCACTAACCCCTTCCGTCAAGAACAGCAAAAGACAGCTTGAAAAATAAAAATCCTAACCGCAAAAGCTAGATTTATTGGTTCTTTGTCAAGGAAATGAATCAAAAACAAATCATGATTATGACTAATATAGAAAGAAAATTCCATATTCGTTGATGCCACATTCCCTACTTTTCATTTTACTACACAAAAGTTACAAAGGGTGACGCTTTGTTGAGTATAAAGGCATTGCGTCACATTACAAAATGAGTAAAATAGCAATTTTAGTACAACTGCAAAACAATTGCGTCCGAATCATTAACAAAGAGTGAAAATAGAATTTTGATGTGATATCTTCATCGACAAAGTCATACTATTAGAACATTTTTCAATTAAAATAACTAATAAGAATCATAGCTCATGCTTCATGCCATAACAAGTGAATTACTTTTCCATAGAATAATGTTTGATGTCATGAAGATTCCTATAAAATGAATCCAAAAAATTACTAGTAAATGACAATATTCCTCCAGGAAGGATGGTAGGAGATACATACACGCTTCAAATTTTTTGCATGTGCTACTCTACGCACAATTTTAGAGCAAAGAGATGGTTACAACTTACTTACAAGTTATTCAAGCAGAAGTGGGTTCAGTAGGAGTGGCTGCAGCCCTCTTCTTCGCAAAGTATTCTTCAGCTCGGGCAAGATTCTTTGCAACCGAGGGCTTAACCCACTTCTTTCGTCCTGGCAGTACAGTTAGAGAGCAGCCAGCAGCCTCAAGCTTTTCTCTTGCAGATGATGAAAAGGCTTGTGCTTTAATATTCAGCTTAACACTCAGTTCCCCATCCCCTAGAATCTAAATCACCCCAGAAAACATGCAAATCAGCAAACTGAAATTCACATATAATAAAGCATAGTAATATGTTGAACAAGGCAATCTATAGGTTTGGACAAATGCATGGATTGAAGGAAATAAAGACTAAGCAGTGCCATATGTTTATGTATCATGTGCATCAATGTGGTCTACAATGACTGTATGCACTGCATGGCATTCAAGCTCTTTACAATGAGTTAGACACGTTACAAATAGAACACAATAAAAGGAGCAGTCTGTGGTAAGGAGAGGAAAGTAGACCATGGTGAACTCCTTATAGTTGGTACCGTGAATCCTACATCTAGTGCATATACTGATTATCAACTATGTGCCATATTCTTTTATAGGAATTCATTGCAACTAAAAAGTTTCTGCCTTTATGACAATTGTTATGATCATTTTGAATAAAGTCAAAATCAAGTGTTCTAATGAATCACGATGAACACATCTTACACCATATGAATCCAAGAGCTAGAGTGTATACCAGTATATTACAGGTCTTAGGTTAAAGCCATATTGCACTTACCATGTAGCCAAAAAGGTAAGAAAAAAACGAGTTTGAAGTGAAAAGAAGTTCCAAGAAGGGGATATCATAATCTAGGATGTGAGTGCAGAAAGTCTGATCTGAAGTCTGAACTGTATCATAACATTACCAAGTTCGATATATACCTTTAAAGGAAGTTTCCTTTCTCTTCCTGATGGGTTGATCAAACCTTTCTCCTTCAAAGTCTCTAGGGAAACCTCATCCCCTTCTTGAAATCCTGCAGTTTCTATGTCTTTTAAGTTGACAGGAACATATTTAGGTAACCCTGCGTGCATGCCTTGGGAAAACAAGAACAGGAAAAATATTTTAGTAAGAATATCAAATAGGTATACAGAGATGCACAAAGATAATTGTGCATCCTGATGTAAAAGGGAAAGGAAGATTACATGAAATTTTAGGGAAAAGATATCAGTTAAAAGGAAAAAATATCTATAATTAATGTATGGATATCCTAGGTGAAGAGATTTGAATAGCCAGCCTAAATAATGCAATTTTTTTTTTTTTTTCACTTTTCCTTCTAATAACTACTAAGAATGGCTTGGACAACAGGCACAAATACCATACACTGAAGTTCTAGCTTTCTAAGAAATATATGTAATAAAGGATAAAATTCTACAGTAGTCAACCAAATGAAGATATCATCTCATTTTTAACCCTTTCAGTTTCTTCCAGACATCAGCTGCAATATTCCTATTGCCAAGGGTAAATTTCTTGACGCCAATTGTCAAGCTTAATTCTATTCTCAAAATCATTTCAAGGAGAAAAATAAAATTAATTTCATTTTCATTTCAACAAGAGAATATGAATCAAAATTCACAGTCACTCCATCATAAGACTGCCATTAATCCATATCCAATTTATTGTGCTTTTAGAAGATTAGAAGAAGAAATAACATTTAGAAGACCAGTTGTGACACTATTGCATCCACTTCACTAAGTGTCTCTTGAAGAAGAAAGAAGACATCAACTGATATCCTAGACTCTGGACTCTAGACTTTTATGCAGGTTCCTCATTGTCATTACAATCAGTACTCTGCATGAATTTTGCCATGTCAATTAAGCAAGAAGGTCTTATAATACAATAATAGTGAAATTAACTAATACAGATGAAAGTTAGAAATGCTCTATGCTCAAGACATTCTGGAAAGGCCAGCTAAAATTCCACCAAAAAAAAAAAAGAGTTAGTAAAATAAATATTTTGCCATTGGCACTGCAGTCAACAAATCAAGGTGATACTAAACCTTAATCCCTATTTATCTGATACCAAAAAAACTGCAGCTTTGGCTGGCTATATTTAATGATCACAACTCAACCTGGAATCCCACATGCTTGCTTCATTTCTTATTGGACATTGTAGGAAGCAACAGCATTGTCAGCACATGCACAGAGGTTAATAAGTTGCATAATATACTTTCGAAATAATTTCGACTTTGAACTGTGCCTTTGCTCTCAAGCAGACACACACAATGCACAGGATACACCACGATAAAATTCAATTTACTCAAAATCATCTCAACAATAGAAAAACAAAACACTAGCCTAATAAAGCAAAGAATTACCTCCAGCAATCCCCCTCAATTTGGGGATACGGCGATAAAGCGGCATCTGCCCACCCTCAAACCCCTTTCTAACCCCGGGACCAGACCTTGATTTTTGGCCCCTCATACCAAACCCACAGCTATTCCCTTGGCCGGCTGATATACCTCTCCCCTTTCTCTTCGCCCTCTTTCTCGACCCGGGCTGCGGCCCCAGATTGTCCAACCGGAACCTAGTAGAAGACACTGTGCCCGCAACTTGGGACGCCGAGGCTTGATTGACAACCACCAAGGCTCTTGCTCCCTGTTGTTGTTGTTTGCTCCTAGAGATTAGTTTGAGGGGGAGAATTTGACATGGGTTTGGCCTCAAATTTCTCAGATTTCCCTGTAATGCAGGAAAACTTAGTGACACTATGACAATGGAGGTGAAGTAGGAGAAACACAGAGAAAAAGAGTGTACCTTGAACGAGGAATGAAGGGAAAGTGACGTTCTAACGGGAGGATTGAAAGAGAGTGAGAGCATAGCTGCCATGGAGATGAAGATGATGAAATTGAAAGACTGCACCTTTGCTCCCCGGATCAGTGTCTAGTGAAGCTTACAGGATAGGGATAAGTAACTCTGTACAGTTGTTCCCGCTACAGTTTTTCCGGTGGGTCAGGGAGTAGGAAATATGCAGGCCTGCTGCATGATTAGTTGAGAATAAGCCCAGCCCACAACTGTAGTTGGACTGAAATTGACCGAAGAAAATTCTAACCAAACAGGCCCTAGCAGACTTTTGAGATAAACTCTATGTAAAGCTATTCATGTTTGGATTTGGGGAGTCACTTCCTTAACGCAAAGGAGATATCTCGTATGTTTTCTTCATTATTTAATGAAGTGGCTAGAAATTTAACTCAAAGCCTGTGACTTAAGATAAAGCCAATCCTACTATTAAATCACATCATTGATAGTAGTGGATGTCTTATGGTTAAGACTGCGTCACAAGCTGTGTCGCAAAAGGCGCCGGCACTAGGCAACAGTTTTAGAGCTGGGCATGATATGGTACGATTACCGTACCATTTTTAAATGATGATAATCATTTTAAGTTGTAATGAAAAAAATTTATCATTTTCATACCAATTAATGATTTTTTTGGTAATGATTGCCAACCATTTTTAACGATAATGAAACTTGTCTTACCAATACCATCCCATATTATCATTTTTAACCTTATTTTCTCCATTATCAATTAATTTAAGTTATTCAAAATTCAATCTTAAAAATTCAAAATTATCTTAAAAACTTATGTTCTCCATACCGTTCTTCATCATCTTGAAGCATACAAATATATAATTATACAA
>BPVZ01000210.1:70857-87876 GCA_020521535.1 Rubroshorea leprosula | reverse complement strand
AACTCCAACAACAAATTAACATGACCGTTTGATTTACAAACATAGCAGCTTCAATCAACTTAACATGTCAGCCATATTATACAACATACAACTAATCATGCTGATTTTCCCTTTCTAGTTTTTCACAACAAGAACAGGGCACTTGGCATTGTCTAAGCAATAGCGGCTTAAACTCCCATGGAAGAACCTGTATAAAAATATATATATATATATATTTCAGTGTTACCCAAAAGGTGAAACACAAAATCTCTTATTTTGTCAACACATATACCTGATGATTTGGTGTTATAATTTAAAGAAGATTTTTTTTATAGAATCATTGAACAAAATTTTCACCTAGTGAATCAGATCATGAGTTTAAGTAGGGGAACTGACCTTTTGAGAATTCCATTGTCACGGTCACCTATTACAAGCAGATTGATTTTGTACTTTTGAACTGCTTTGCAGATGGCCTCCTTAGGATCCCCAGCCTCTGTCGCTGTCTCTACAGATACCTACAAAGCTTAAATAATGAGATCATAGCAGAACTTATGAATACATGTCATTGCTTTTGGCAAAATTAAAAGCAAATTGATTAACACAAAAGGAAGAAACTTATTATTCAGGAAACTGTGAGTACGATGGTCTATGGCCATACCCCTTGGCTTGCACAGATGCCCTGGGCTTTCTCCAACAAACCAAGCGAAACCTTCCTATTTGTTTCCATTGCTATGCCACTCAAATAAGGGGCTGTCAAAGAAGATTCAGGTTTGTGAATATTTTCTGCAGCTTTAATTTTCATTGATTAAGTCATGAAAGAAGTATTGAGTTGAGTCAAATCACTAATGCAAAATGTATAATTCCAAACTCATTACTTCAATATTATACTGATATACAGCATCCTCAATAGTTTCAATCTCAATGAACATTACAGAATTATATCACAATGGCTGAGAAAACTACCATGCAAACTATATGCTTCAAGCTGAAGTTTAAGTTATATTTGACATAACAGAGGAAGAAAGAAGAAAACTGGAAAACTTAACTGGCTAAAGCTGTACAGTACATGCGAGCATAACCAATATGTGCTCCACTTAAGCTGTTACATTTTGGAGTTGCCTGCGTGGCAAAGATAACAAGCTGCGAACTTTTGAATGATTCTTTGAGATTGTTGAGCACCCACATGAGAGCATGGTAACTGTCCTCACTTTCATCTATGGCCACCATCACCTTCTTCTTAAGCCCTTCCTTTCCCTTTTCTTCGCTCATTCTTCTATGGAAATGAATGCTTGATCAGACTCAAGCAGAAGATAGAAACTTCACTAAATAGCAGATTCAGGCCCAGAAAGTCTAAGAAAGCTCAGGGCAATTCACAAGTGTTTAGAAACTGAGAGCTTTCCTTAACCTTCACGAGAAGTCCTTCATTAACAATAATTGCGCGTTTTAAATGGGCGTGGCCTATAATCTATTTGGATAGAATCTCTGGCCCAGAAAGTTGAGCAAATTCAAAGGGCAATTCATTTTTGTAAGAGCAAACCATTCTTGACAGCTTCTTGAGAAGGATATCTTCCTAATAGAATCAAGGATGCTAAGCTATGGTAAACCTACCGACCCTTCTATCTAAGTCAAAATCAGAACCAATCACTAATAAGATAGCAGGCATGAAGCAAAGGAGAGGAATTCTTGGATAATGTAGGACCATCCTTGATTATGGTTAGGTATTGGGTACCTTTCCAGCAACTGCTTAAACAGAATTCTGTCCCCTTATTTTGATATATTTCTGTCCAGAAGTGACCTTTTTTTTTTTATATATCTTTTCTAAAGGTGGAATTTGCTCTTACTTTCGGTGCATGACAGAAGATAAATAAAAAATCCCACGCTTTCACGGCAACTCTATTTTTTTAATTTAAAAAAAAAAAAAAAACACAGAATGCTTAAAGCAGCAGGAAAAATTCTTAAGATTTTTGTTAGAAGTGCTGTTTGCATTGTAACTCTCCTTAATTAATATAGTAGGTGTATTTAATTGTTGGTTGGGGGAGATTTGATACTTGGGCTACAAAATGCATTTGGAAGAAAATGGTACAGATATGTCAATTTTTCAGCAAATATGCATTAAATGTAATTCTCTACACGATTGAGGGGATACTAAGCAATATAATCCCTCTTTTTATTTAAGCTACACTTGTATATAGGAAAAAAAAAAGTCAGATGAAGATGAAGATGAAATGAATGAGATAAAGGCCGGGAAAACGAAAATCCAGACCTGTGTTTTCATCAAAATCCTTTTCTTAATTTGAGTTCTTGTTCTTTAATCTTCTTCATCCAAAAATCCATCAAGTTTCTAGTTCAGGTCAAATTCTTACGGAATGGAGGAATAATGCCAAAAGGAAAACAAAGAATAATAACATGTGATAAGAGATTTTTTAATAGAAGAGTTGAATAAAAAAATGCAAGTCCAGCAGATTGTGATGTTGTATTTTTCTTTCTTTTACTTTCGATTAGTGATTGTGGTGGCGTATGGACTTGTATTTGTTGTTTTGTTAAGCCTTAATTTCTTCCTCCCAAAGGAAAAACCTAAGGATGAGTACAGGCTTCCAGTTATGAAATTCAATTATACATGGTTTTTATAAAGTCAATGAAGCTACTGATCCGGTATCAAAGAGAAAAGAACCCAAATGCATTAGTCTGGCCAGCATTTAAAAAAAGCCTTTCTATGTATTTTTGGATCCAAAAACTGAGCTAGGATGAAAAAGATAATGGCCTCAAAAAAAGAAGAAGAAGAAGTTATATGTGTTATTCGCTTCACTGATGCAGCCCTTCTATATATTTTGTTTCAAAATGGTATGCAGGATGTTATGTGAAGGTAACACTGAAACTTGTGATAATTAAAAGCTTTTTTTTTTTTTAATGAATTTATCTAGCCTCTGAAAGCGTTTGAGGTGAAACAGGAAAAAGATGGGACTGACAGCTCTCATCACAGAACTGCTCAAAACTAAACTCTCCCCCTTAGAATGAAGCAGCGTAGCTGTATATATTGAAAATAGGAACACCATCCTTAAGAACAACCTTACTGCAAAAAGAAACACTAGGAAACACTTGGAAGGTTTCTTTTGTTCCTTTCCTCCTAAACCAAACAACTACTTAATATCGATTTACCTATGTAGTTTCCCATACCCTGTTCAAGATGGACTAGCTTCCATGCTGTTCCAGACATGATCCAAAATCGAAATACATACTTCAGATATCAGTCATTTCAGAGGAGAATGAAAGCCAAATAAATTTGATTGCAATTCTTTTATTTAGAATCACCAAATTCCAGTTATTTACAAATTACAACAGCAAAATGTTAACCAGATTACACACACCATTAACAAATTCATTGATGAAAGACTAAGTTTGTAAGGAACCAATCTCTACCTCACTGCCTTATACTTGGAACCAGAAGGGCTTCAAACTTCACATATACAGGATACGGCAGCAGGCAGCTTACCATCAAGCTGGTTTCTTCACCACAAGAACAGGGCACTTGGCATTATGAACACAGTAATTGCTTACACTTCCAAGAAAAGCCCTAATCCGTGAAAACTAGGATCAGTAACCAAGATGAATCGATATCCAGGAGCAACAAAAACTTATCATGACTGAAAGAGAAATCAAGGATATTTTACAATTTAGACTGAACTGACCTTTTTATCACTCCTCGACCATGGCTACCCAATATAAGCAATTGAACGCTCAGCTTTTCCGCTGCCTCACAAATTTTCTCCTTTGGGTCCCCAACTTCTGCAATTGTCTCTGCAACAATCTGTACGAAGGAAAATTCAAAAACTTTAACTCATGTCATCAAAGTAGATTCAAAACAAGAAATTAAGCCAACAATTATGAAAAGAAAAAAAATTGAATTAATGGCATTCATACCCCACGCTTGGCACAGACTTCCTTAGCCTTTTCTAGTAAGGCTGAGGTGAGCTTGTCTTGATTTTCTTTCATTATGGCAATTAAATCAGGAGCTGCAGTTTATCATTCAAGAAAATTTTGAATTACAATAGATAAATATGTATTAAAAAAAAAAAAAAACTAAAATCTGTCCAAAATTATAATCTTTAATGTATGAAATTTTCAGCAGGGTAAGGGCATTTTCAAAATTTCTTAACGTATCTGAAACAAAGAGTGAAGGAAACGTACGAGATGTGTTGTAAGTGGCGGCAGAAATGTAACCGTAAGCAATAGGGTTGGAAGCGTTAAAGATGATGAGCTTGGAATCAGAGATGGTGTCGGCGAGGTGGTCAAGTGTCCACTGAAGGGCGTTATAGCTGCAATGGCTCTCGTCGACGGCCACCATAATCTTCTTCTTCCCTTTCCTGTCTTCCATGTCTGTCTCTTCCTGTTCTGTTCTGATTCTGCTATCTGAAGATATAAAATTTATTTCTGTAACAAGGACCAGTCATTTGGCGTGTAAAGGCAACCGATGAGTGATGAGGTGGTGCATGCACGGCCGTAGTGCATAGGCCTAGACCAAAACAATTAAGGGAAAGGGTTAAACTGAATGGAAAGCTTTGATTTCAACGTAGTTTGTGAAGTAGGAGATAGAGCCTCAGTCAAACCTACTGATCAAACGCATAGATATTGGAATAGTCGTGCATCGTGACTTTTGATTTTTCTGGGATTTTCTTATCATTTCCTCTATTTCAGGAAAAAGCATCAAATAAGGATACCAACTTTTCTTTGTTATGCAATTGAGAATATTAATAATTCAATATACCATCTTTTGTGGGTAGTAAATAAGAACAAAAATAAGAACAATATTTATTTATCGTACCATTTACTATAGTAGTTTAGAACTAGTTATAAGCAGTTTTATTTAATTTGACGGTTGAAAATTTGATTGTTAATAATAATAACTATCAAAAGTCGAATTAAACAAAATCACTAATAGCTAATTTTAAATTTTAATACCAAACAGCATATATATGATGCTGGCTAATAATGGAAAATTTGACAGAACTGTTTTTGATTTAAGTTTTCTATTTATTTATGATTTATAATGATTCCAATTGAAGATGATGGAGGATGTGAGATTCACAAGTCCATGAGAAAACAAAGAAGTAAAATAGCCATATCCGAGCTCGAGTTGTCCAATCCAATGAATAAAACAATAATAGCCATAACAGAGAGATTGTGAAGGCTGTTCTTTCTTATCTTACGAGTCTCCTTTTAAGTATTCTAAAGAGTGATTTTAGGGGGAGATGAGTGAGACCTACTTATTTAAGTTCTTTTCTCCAACATAAATATCAAATTAATTGGAATTTTCAGATCAGCATTCACATCTGGGGTATTGTAGACTACTAAGGTTCACTGCTCTGCTAAATCTACAGGCAAATCCACTGGTATCATGCAATGTAATGTGAACTGACAGTTTGCGGGAAGAAATATAGGGATTAAAAGTTAAAAGAATTAGCTATTGTCTTCGACACAAACCATTGAAGCATTATTCTCCAAATTTGTAGCAGATAATATCAAGCAAGTAAAGTGGTAGGATCTGGGGTCAAAAAGTTACTTTTTCTATTTGACGCTGATAGGTATCCTTTTTGCTCTTCTCATTTTCAGCAAGGGAAAATGTAACAATTAGGAGGATTTTAACTTATTTTTTCAAGAGGGAAAGGGTGCTGGACAAGAGTGGTAAGAAGAAATTACCTTTTCCAATGTCTCTAGCAAGAGAATCTCTCTTGCATCATTATGCTGAGTAAGACTCCTCATGGCGAAAAAAATTGCACAAGTTTTTATCTGAACTCAGATGGTAAATGGACAGGATGATGATTTTTATCAAGCCAAACACATGTGCCTTTGCTTCCAAAATCAGCTGCATAAGATAAATCATTAGAATGTGCAGCAAAAATACAGGAGAACTGCAGGGATGACCATAACAAACCTCTTCATATGGTAGCTTAAAAATGAGGTGATCCAAGTACACTTGAGCTCCAGAGGAACCAGAAATCCTCACTTTCACAACTTTGTCTCCACTCTGCATTCATAGAAGCACTATGTGAAACAGATAACTAAGATTGCCCAAGGGCTTTACCAACGGGGATACAAGCCAATCATGCCATCAGAAATTGCAACAGATACATTAGAACCACTCTTATCTATCTTCACTAGTTCAATCCATTAGTGTAACTTATATAAGTGTTTGCATACAGCAATCTCTTCCAAACTCAATCTTCAAAATTATATTAACATGAATATCTTTCTAACCTCTCACATAAAGCCCTTCTAAACATCTAGAAAATAAATTACTACATATCTTTAGAAAATAAGTTCTGGAAGTGCTTTTAACTGTATTGTTAAAATGCCCTGCTGAATCTAAGGTTTGAACTATTCAATCCTGTGCATGATATGAAGATAAAAGACTCTCTGTCTTTTTAAAAGTCACCGAAGTTAGACTTCAATTACTGAAGACAAAGAGGTCCCCACATACTACCCTAGAGACTTTAGGATTGAAGAAATCAAGAAGTGATAAAGAAGATTGAGTGATGGCATGATATTTCAGACCTTGTTGAAAAAACGAATAAAGCAACACGTAAATAGCCCAGAAATTTCTGCAGTTGGTACTTGGAAATATAAAGATCAGACTTATACTCTTAAGGGTTGAAAGAATTTCAGAGACAGTTCTGAAACTGCTACTGCATCACCACTTAGTGCAACTTCATTGGAGTTGAACCCTATACATTCCATTAGTTCATCACGACCTGTTTGGGTCATCCAACACAAGTACTGGGTCGACACCACATAATTTAGGACATAAAAAGGAACCTGCAATATAAAAAGTACTAGCTCATTTGAAGTCTTTGTCTTCAATAAGACAACAGTTACATCTACTACTTTATAGTGACTTGTTTCCATTTCTTGGATAGAATCTGACATCTTTGGTTTAATTTATACTAAAAAGGATGAAACTTCAAGCCTCTCAACTTACTAGTGGTCATCTAAAGATCAAGGACATCAATTGGAATAGAGTATACAAAAATGATCACACATTCATAGTAAAATTGACATTCAGACCAGGTACTAATCTTGGAGCACTCCAATTCAGATTGAAATATGATTAAGTAATTACATAACGACATACTGATCCAGCTCGCAATCTCTAACTTTGAGCTTAACCTCATAGAATCCACTCATCCTGCATATCAGAAAATAGAAGATGTCCAATTATGCCAGTTAACATTACACACAAATGTTATAACAGTTAACAAGTCCAGTACTTCATTTCCAACATTATTTAGTTAGAGGCCTAGAGCATATAAGATTTTACTGTAATTTCATTCTGTTGTATTTGATCGGAATCGGGAGTTCTAAGCACAGGAAAGTTAGCTGATTTAATGCCAGATTGAAATCAACAAAAAGGGGGACGAGATTTTAAACACAGAAAGAGAAAAAGAGTTACAATGTTAGAGGTAAGAGTGTAAAATACCCTTTTCCAGCTTTGAGGTTTCAGCTTTGAGGTCAAGAGTCGGCTGTGCACTGCATCTCCTCACGGGAGAAAGTGAAGGGTTACAAGGCGGCACAAGAGGCCGAGAAACTAGGAAGCATGAAGGCGGACGGCAGAGATTGCGCTGAGTCGCCTTGGCTTGTGAGGCCGGGAAAACCAAACGCAGGGGAAGGGTCAATGCCTGCGATATCTCTTGCTCTTGGGACCGTAGGTGACAGCCGTGAAAAACCTTAGTAGTTCATGCTCAATGAGGACTGTCATTGGCTGTTGGTCTTTGGCCCCATTGCGTATATATTTATGTATTTTAGTTTAGATGTAAATTAAAATATAATTTATTTTATTTTATTTTCTTCTTCATTACAAAATAAAAAAATATCTTTTATTTTTTATTCCATCACACTCATATATATATATATACACACACACACACACGATGTGACTTAAACTTTTTGTTAAAAAAATTGTGAAAATTACGTACTAAATAACATTAAAAAAAAAGTTAATAAACTGGGAAAAATTTAGGACGAAAATTTCCCTCTTCAACTAAAAACATCCTAAATAATGGACAAATTAAAGAATCCCTTATTTTCAGTACCAAATGAAAATTATTACTGAATTATTTAAATCATTGATAAAATATAATTTATTTTATATAATATTTTTAATAAAATAATATAAATTTATAAGATAAATTTTATTTTTGATATATAATTCATCTTATAAAATATGTTTTTATTATAAAAAAATGTTTTCTTAAATTGAAATGTACATTAAAAGTGCAATTTAACTATTAAAACTATTGTAGTACTTTTAATAAATTTTTTTATACTTTTTTTATTAAAGATAAATTAATAATTTTAATATTAGGACTGTATTATTAATATACAATTAAAATAAAAATGAATAATTTTTTTTGTTATTCAAATATCTTTAATATATTTTTTTATATGTTAATTTATTAAATGTATTTTAAATTTTTTTAATTATTATTCCTCCTATCAATCTCATTTACTATATAGTCTTTTTTTTTTTTAATTTTAAATAAAGAATTATTCGATTTTGTTTTTATCAAATTTGGTTTGGTGGGAATTTTTTGGTGAAATTACAATAATGCAGAAATTAAAGAACAAAAATGTTAATCAATCATGTCTTCACAAATTAGGGTTTCATTCTAAAAATATGTTGTCTCAATAAATATGTTTAAGCTCGTCTTATCCGTATAGAAGACTCCTAATGATAGAGAAATAAATGTTGAATAAGAGGGCAAAAAACAATTGGAGCTTGGCTAGCATTTCTCTTTTGAAAAATATTTGAAAATAAAATTTGTTTTATTAGAAATTTACTTTTTATTTTTCATAATTAAATATGAAATAATTATTTCATCCAACTGCAAGTTACTTTAAGGCATGTGTTTAAGAGACAAATCTTTTCCTCTAAACAAAATTAAATAATAATATGTATTTACTCACCTTTAAAATTATAAAAAAATGAGAAAAAAAGTTTAATTAACGGATCAACACCTTATCATATCATTAATCATTATAAAAAAACAAATACAACTATATATTGAAAATAACATGACTTTGGAATTTCCTTTGTTGTTTATGTATATATTATAGAGAACGATATCTTTTAAGCCAAATAGCATAAAAAAAGTGCAATTTGAGTTATGGATCGAAGTATAAAAATACCCTTAATAAATTTTATTCAATAAAAATATTTATATATTTTCACAACTCAAACTACATGCAGTTTAGCCTAAAAATACATTCTTGTATATTATGTATTATGTGTGGCCAATTTAAGCATCAAATTGTAGAGCAAAATTATGACAACTAATGATCGCAGTCAAAGAAACCATTTGGTGTGAAGTAGGAAGTTCCTGCTGCTCCTGCATACCCTTCTCTGCCCAGTTCTTGTCCCTGCATCATAACCCAACATTCTACACTATTCAACTTAATTAGCTGATTTTTCTTCAATTATGTATAGTAAAAACAACTCAAGACCTGCATCGTTTGTGTAGCATCCATCTCTGACATGCTGAGTTCATGGTAGAGACTAGCAGCTGAGAGCTTCATGGAGAGAAACTAAGGAAAATGAAACAGAAAATCAATGTTATATTTACTCCCCTGCATTTTTTAGGTGGTAATTATACTTAATCTCTTGACTTTGGACTCACGTACTTCAATTTGGTTCTGCAACGACTGAACATAATTGATTATCACATCCAGCATCATTGCCATTCCCATTGTCTTCATGTATTCAACAAGAATATTTAGAGGCAATATTAAAGAACAAAAAAATGAGATCATGATTCAGAGAAATGAGAAGGTCATTGTATACTTTATAACATCCTGGAACCAGGTCCTGCAGACACCTTAGCTTCTCCTTTATCCTTTCTCGTCTTACCTGGAATAAAAATAGATGTTGATCAAAATCAAAATTAATTGCATAAAGGGGAGAAAAGGGGTAAAATAACTGAATATATATACCCTTTCAGCCAAACTGTGGCTATCAGTGGCTTGACCTCTCTTTGCTCTCACATGAACAACTTCTTTTGGCTTCTGTTGATCATTGTTTCTCTTTCTCTTTCTTCCACCTTGGCCCTATATAAGATGCCAGCATCAAAACAGAACCAATTCACTCAATTTTTCTTACCGTGCAATCAAGCATTGAACTTGTGCTGGAAGCAATCTTGTCCTAAAGAAATAGAACAGTTGGTATTGCATTAACCTGAAAATCTGGGCTCAACCCTGTTCCAGAAAATGGAGATGGGGACAAATCCATGACTAGGCCTTCGAATATAGGCATCGTGTCCTCGTTCTTGTTTTCTTGCTGAAATTCACCTGTCAGTGCCAAAGAATAATAAACTTGAATTGTATTTAAGAGAACTTGAAAGGTTATGATTATTATGAACATTACCAGGGAAGTTCATAGGTATCTGATGAGCTTGCTGATTATCAAAGATGACCCTATTTGAGACAGCCATGAATCCAGCATCAGTTGAGTCAAGACTCTCCATAGCACTTTGGTTCCCTATCAGCTTCAAGTTTGAGTTTGTTTCTGAAAGAAAAAGCTTGTGGCTTTGTAGTGCTTCAGAGAACTCAGCCATTAGGGGATATATGAAGGCATGATATTTGGAGTAGACAAAATATTGAGAGCTACTGATTCTGGTAACAGTTTTCCATTTCCAATCATGGTTTATTTACGACTTGTCACAATTTTCACTTGATATACCTGAAAGGGAATGTAAAGGAGCCCAGAAGGCAAGTTATGGTCGGTCCATAACTTTAGTTAGATGGATTTATCTACAATCCAATGTGAGGGGCCATCAACCTATGCCATTGATAAATTGTGGCCAAAATTGGAGGTGCACCATGCCTTCGCACCAAAGATTATTGGAAATCAAAATGTTTTGCTATTGACACATGATTCTCCCTTCTGCTTGGCTATTTTAATTCTTTACCTTTTGTAACCTCCGATCAATTTAGAAGTGGGTAATATATATCAAAATTAGAGAGTTCACGCAGAAATTACTTTCTTGAGTACTCAAGATATAAACCTTCTTATATTCTATTTATTGAAATTTAATATAATTAGGTTAAACACCTTTTTTAATCCCTTTACTATCAAAAGAAGTCCCTTTTTTATTCTTGTACAAAAAAAATTCCTTTGTTAGTCCCTACAGTTTAAAATCCTGCTCATTTTTAGTTCCTTTGTTAAATTTTGCTCGCGTGGCACGTTATCTTAACAACAATAGCTGACATGGACATTTCACCGTATAAAAATGCTTATGTGGACTTAATAACATCCTTCTATGTTGCTCTTTTTGTGCAAAAAAAAAAAAAAAAAACCCTAATCAAATATTCTAAAATTCTCCTTTTCTTTTTTTTCAATTCCCTTTCCAGATATCATCTTCCTTCTTTCAAAATTCTTATTTTTCATTCATAATCAATCCTTTACATATGAGATCGACCAAGATAGAATTCTTAGATTTTCAACCCTTTCTTTCTCTGTTAACCTAGGTCATGGATAAACCAAGTTATGAAATTCATAACAACATAATCGCAATAACATGAACCTATCACCACTAGTTTCAAATCCAAATATCAAACACAAACCCAAAACTTAATATCTTTAATTCAAAACCGAACATGAAATTTTGTGGAAGATAGATACATTCCAAATAAAAAAAATGAAAAAAAAGGGTCGGAACCCAAAAATTGGGTTCCCAGAGGGATGATGAAGAGGATGGTGAAGAGAATGTGGAGGATGAGGATGAGGAGAAAGAAGAAGATGAAGAAATTATGGTTAAATTCGTTTAAATTCATTTAATTTATGAATTAAAAAAATAAATTTTTAATTTGTACATGTGACACGAAATATTCATATGAAATGCTTATATGTATTTATAATTTTATCCACTTAATTTACACGTCATTTATAATATTAATTATATAAAAAATAATTAGGATGATGTTATAAGGACAACCGTTTTATATAACCTTTTCATACCACTTTCATACGTCATTAAATGAGTTGATGCATTCAACATCACAAATCCCATATGAATTAAAAGAGATGAATTAAAAGAGTCAATCATTTAAATGCTACGTTAAATTGTACCAAAAGGCAATACAAAAAAGTTGTCCCAAAATCATTTTCCAAATAATTAAATGATTCTATTAATTAACCTGACACATCAATAAAAATTTAACAAAGGAATAAAATAGGGGTCAGATTTTAAAGTATAGTGACTAAAAAAAGGATTTTTTCAATATAAAGACCAAAAAAACTTTTTTCAATAGTAAAAGGACTAAAAAAAAGTATTTAACCATATAGTTATTCTGATCTTGATGACATTACAATATGACATTACAATATTACTGAGACTATTTTTTTTTTTTTTGGTTACCCGTCCGGTATCCGAGACTTCGCTCCGACTACTTCGGACTCGACCAGCTGTGGCGTTTACTGAGACTATTTTAACAGTAAAATCTTAATCAAGTTAGGACCAGCTGGCATTTCCTAAAGTTAAAGTAGATGCTTAACATTGCCGACATCAAATCCTTCCAGACATAGAAATTGGTTCCATTATTAGAACTCCTAGTTTTCCACATTCAAAGCTCTCACATATAGGCCAGTTGACGAACTCCACCTAAGGACTACATCCTTTTCTAACATGTTCTTCTACAATACAACGAAAGCCACAAACTACTATATATCCTAAGAATAGCATATTAAGTGGACAATTTATCATGCAAATCTGTAGTGGAATGGGGCTATGATTTTTCTACCCACTATTTCACATACCTAACTTCAAAACTGAGTTTTGATTTACTTCAAATGGTTGTGAGAGGACGTGGAAAGCTAGGGCACATGCAGCCACAAAATTGACAGAAATTTGAATGATAATTCAAGATGAGTTCGTCACCTTCAACACCAAAACTTAACATTAAACATGCGGAAATGGCTTTTCTTGTGAGTAACTGTTACAAGGTTAGGCGTATGCTTCATTCAAGTCTCACCGAAACTTTATCCTTAATAAAGCAAAAATCTATTAGTAACGGTGAAATCATTTAATCTATCCGAGTCATAAGACTACAGGTTTCCTGCTGTAGATAATTCATAATGATACGAATTGAAGTCTAGTTTGTCCATTTACAATTGTGGTAGAAAATAAAAAGCAAAACATTATGGGAACGTCAATCATCAAGAAAAAGGACTGGGTCATAAATCAAAGAAAGGGACAACACATTATGGGTAGAGCTTCTGTTCCATTGAAAATGAAACCTTCTTATGGAATGTCTCAAGAGCCAAATTGTTTTGTTAATTAATTAAAGTTTTCAAAGAATAAGAAATTAATATAATAATGATATAATTATAATATTACACAAAATTATAAATATATATTTATGATGTGTTATTAAATAAATATATATATAATATTATAAATAGATCATTGAATAAAAAGAATTAATCTTATAATGATATATCATGATTGCATCATTAGAATGTCACATGAAATTGTAATTATTTCATTTTCGTATTTAATATTATCCTTCTACTTATGGTAATTCTACCAAAATATGCAGTCAAATTTCTGAGTTTTTTGGCAATATAATCCGGGCTTGTCCGTCCCAGGCCCATTAAGAAACAGCCTCAGTGGAGAACATTCAGCCTTCTGAAATCTGAATGGACCAAAGTTGTCAGCTGAATCAATGAAGAATTCTGGACTCTGAAGAAAAATAAAGACTGGGGGTGGGGCATCTGAGTAATTTGCAATTCACATGTATTGCAGAGCAAGATCATTTCCATTTTTCTTTTTCTTTTTCCTTTTTTTTTCTTCTTAATTTCTAATTAATCAAAGTTCATGGGGCCTCTTCAGTCATTGCAGTCCCCCACCATGCAAACATGCGTGCGCAAGCATAATTGAATCTCATTTTTGGTATCATTATTCGTGCCATCCGAGCCACAATTGTGAGAATGTAATCCCTTTTGAGCAAAGAGAATTGTGCTCATTCTTTATCTATACCATGTCACATGAGCATTATTTGCTTTACAAACAAAAATAGTTAGATGGCAAAGGCATCTGCACCACTTATGGGGAACTCTCTACTCAAATTTATTGAAACCCTATCTTTTATGCATGAATTCTCAAGGACATAGAACTCTTCTTTCCTTATCTATTTTTGATTCTCAAACTCTCTCCTTGTCCCATCTGCCATCATTTTCTGCACTTCTATTCAATCTAATCACATCCTTAAAGGTCCTTGAACCTCATAACCCCACCACGGCGGCCACCATCTCTGAGTCTCAGGGTCATGAAATCACCAGTATCCTCTCATTTTCAGTGTCTTTAGGATGACCCTAGTGTGAAAAATAAACAGTGGAATACAGTCAAATTTAGCTGCACTGACAAATTAAATGGCTAAGTTTAATAAGGTGTGAAAAGAAAATAATGATTGATATACTCTTCATTTAATATATTATTTAATATTCATTTGATTTAATTATTTAAAATATAATATAAATATAATTAATTCAATTATTTTTCACATACTGCATATATGATTTTATTTTTATTTTAAATTAAAAAAATAATTTTTTTAATAAATATATTATACAATATATTTAATTAGAGGGTTGTAAATCACTGCACACAGAGAAAACAAGAACTTTGCATTAGAAAATGTACTGTTTCATCTTAAAACATGCATCATCTTTGCACTATTCTTAAATTTTTCAACATGTTCCCTACTAAACAATATCATATGAGATATTTTGTTCAGTCAAGGACGTTTCTTATAAAGATAAATCTAGAACAACGCACAAGAAACAAATGGATGGAGAAGGAATCCTTCCCCCATAAGAAACTCCCAGATTTCAATTTCTCCATTTTCCACGTATATTATGAACATTCAACCTCAGATCTAACTGAACTTCTAAGATTGCACATGGAGACTTGTACAGTTAGTTGGTGAGAAATAAAAGAACAGGACCCACTTCCTACTTATTTATATGATCATAGTCCAGTTATTTGGGCTCCTTGTTGATTGATGATTGAAGAAATACTTTGAATGTTCCAATTTCGGGTCTTTCGCAGACTCGTTAATTTGTTTTATCACCTTTTGATATGGACCTTTTGTGGGACTTCTATAGCTTTGCCACCTTAGTATTCCCTAAGGATTAGGCCGCTGTGGACCTGTGGTACAGATACCCTCACAATTTCACTCAAGTTGTATATAAAACCCAGGGGCCTGAACCCTGTCCTTCACTTTCTCATTTCAACATTTCATAATTAGAGCCCATTTATATTCCTTTCTCTTTCTCTGTCTTGCACACACACAGTGAGAGCAGCATCTATGGCCAAAGTTGCTAATAACAAGATCATGTGCCCTGGAGAAGATGGTGAGTTAAGGAAAGGGCCGTGGACTCTTGAGGAGGACACTCTCCTAACTCATTACATTGCGAGGCATGGTGAAGGTCGTTGGAATATTCTAGCAAAATGCGCAGGTACTTAAGATGCTGAATTATTTCAGAACTCATTAGTTTTTAACATATTCCCATTTTGAACAATAATCTATCTTGATTGAATTTTCAGGACTCAAGAGAACTGGTAAGAGTTGCAGGTTGAGATGGCTGAATTACTTAAAACCCGACATTAAACGAGGAAACCTTACTCCACAAGAGCAACTCTTGATTCTGGAACTCCATTCCAAGTGGGGTAACAGGTAAGAAAAGCAAAAAGTTCTCTGTCCATGTAATAACAACATCAGAGTGTTAGAATTCATCATGGATCTGACATTATTTGGGATTTCTTGACATCAGGTGGTCTAAGATTGCACATCATCTTCCGGGAAGAACAGACAATGAAATAAAGAATTACTGGAGGACAAGGGTGCAAAAACAGGCTCGCCAACTTAATATTGAGTCCAACAGCAAGAAGTTCCTGGATGCTGTTAGATGTTTCTGGATACCAAGATTGCTTCAGAAAGTGGAGCAGACTTCTGCTGCTGCCGCTGCTGCTGCCGCTGGTCCCCAAAACTCGATTACCCCTAAATTTTCAAACTTCACAGTCCCTTCAGTCTCCCCTGTATCCTCCCCACTTGAAAATCCAAATCAAGCCGTTGAGAATTTAAGCTCAGTCACTAGCAACCAGAGTGTAATCAATCATCCAACCGATCTTATCAACATCTCAGACACATATGTTCCACAATACATGACAAGTCCAAACGCGTATGTCAATACTAATACTGTCTACAACAATCAAGTACTGCTGAATGACAGTTACAATGACATGGAGGGTTTGATCAGTGTGGGATCCATGTCATATGACAGCTCACTCTTGGAATGCCAGATGCCAGATGCTAATTGGGGCTGTGATGACATGGCATATACTTTGTGGAACAACATGGATGACATATGGCAGCTTAGGGAGATTGGAGAGAGGGGGAACTAGCCACATGGTTGCTGCTCTCATGGGAAGGCTTAGACCTTAGAGCTCCATCTTGACTAAAGAAACCAAAACTGTCCAAATTGGGGGTCATGAACAGTTATAATGTAATAATTGAAGTATTTTATAGATTAGAAGTCTGTGCAGGATGGCCAATGACTAAAAAATGGAAGTACTTTGATGCAGAGGTTTAATTATGTGTTTGCTTTTTAGAGTTGGGAAGTACTGTGTTAATTATGAACGTTCTTTTCTATTTGGTTGTTGTGGCCCCGTGGGTGAATTTTTCTACTTAGCACTATCATATCATATCAGTTTCTTCGTGGATTGTCCAATGGTAACTAGGAAGATATGGAGGAGAGGAATGTGTTGTCAAATTCAAGACGAAATGACAACTTATTCAAAAATGTGCAGTCATTGAAAATGAAATGCTGATTTTATATATATATATATATATATATATATTTATTTATATATTCCAAACGAGCACCATAATAATATATTTATCACATATTTTTATCAATAATTCACATAAAAAAATTAATTTTAATTTCATCAATCTTTTAATTAAAATATTTTATGTGATATAAATATTAAA
>BPVZ01000210.1:57832-68389 GCA_020521535.1 Rubroshorea leprosula | reverse complement strand
GGGAAAAAAAAAATGCTAAAAGGATATATGCAGGATGGTAAAACAGCCTTACACTGAAAACCCAGCAATATCAAATATTTATTAGCACCCACGTCAAAAGGTAATTCAAATTTGTGAACAGTTTTATTACACAAAAAATAAGTAGTTTTCCTTTTCATTTTAGCTCCAAACAAATAGACGCCACGAGTAATAACATGTCAAATCAAGTTTCCTTTGCATCACAAGTTTCAAAATTTAACTTCTAAAGTCAAAATTTTCATTTACCAGAATCTGTAAAGCCTTTTTAACTTTCCCCTTTTTATCCAGTGCCCCACAAAAAAAAAAAAAGAAAAAAAAAAAGAAGAGGAAATTCATGGTTATGGTAGCCAAAGATGGAACTTCCAATCATCCTATGCAGAGTGAACAAAAACATACAGATATCATGGTTTTTATGCCATCTAAGTTTCCCCTAGCAAGATAAATATACCAAAAGAAAATTTTTCCCACAGCAAAAGCTAAAAAAGGATTGTGAAATCTACCTAGCCTCTCAAACTGAAATTGGTCCCCTACAACAGCATCACGAAGTGATGATACTGCATACGCAGCAGGTATCACCACTTTGGATTCAGGGTTCAGACCTTTACGCCAATCCTCTAGCTCAGAAGGATTCTGATAAAACAAGTAGAAGCTGTTAGAATTCTTCCAACATTCTTGGGCTAAAAAGCAAGAAATGAATCCAATAAACAAGTGCAAACCTCAGATATGAAGAGTTTCTCAAACAGTCGGACTTCCACCTTCAGTGGATTAACCCCTGGGGAAGCTTCTGCAACCCAGTGAAGAACCCCCTGTGCAAAAAAGAAAAATAATCACCTAAAAAATTAAATATCAAACTATTGAAACAAGTACTGCCCCAACGACAGTCATTCAAATTATCACAATATCTTAGAAAATCACAGTACAATATTAAAAACACATATGAATAAAGACAAAAATTAAACCTTTGGCTTGGCTTTTTTGAAAGGATCATATTCAGCACGTATCTCAAGAACAGTTTCATTGTCATCAGCTAATATTACATCTGTGCACTTTATGGGGAATGCATATCTGCACATGTAAAAAGGGTTCAGAGTACTAACTCCAAGTGTGCTAAAGCAAATTTTTTAACCCAAATTTCTAATATATGCGTGCCTTAGTAGAGCCGACTTGCCAAGCGCCAACCCATAGTAGTCTTTAGAATCTTTCATCCGAAAATCAGAGTGTTCAATGTAGACAACATTGGAAAAGGGAACCTAAATTCAGGGCAAGGCAAGAGAAGTGGCTGCAGTTACAGATTAGAACACCAAATATCTGGGGCAAAATTAGACTTCAAGCAAATATCTATCTTAGCTACTGAAGTTGAAGTTTAGCTTCAGATGTAATATCTACAACAATTCTGAAGATGTTTTAATCTACAATGCAAATTCCTCTCTCAAAAAACTAGACCCTATTATCTAGAAACATGCTACTCTAATTTCTCGTCACCTTGTAAAATGCAGTGGCATCATCTGTTTGTGCATCAGGCCATCTCTTTGCATCAAGATTCATAACTGATCCAGATTCAAGGTTGGTAATGACTACCTGAGAATAAGGGTTAGTGAGCTGGACAGACAGTAGAGATGGTTTCTAAAGGAAGAATGCAAAAACCATGCCAACCTTGAGAGGATGTAGCACAACCATTGTGCGTGGTGCTGTCTTGTTTAGTTCTTCTCTTATGTGATACTCAAGTCGATCCACATGTATTATACAACCATCACTGTTGAACACAAGTTAAAGTTTATCAATTGAAAGAAAAGCACAGCAGATACTACAAAAATAGCCTTTCCCTAATTGAATATAAATATAGCAATCATATAAAAAACATGTATGGCAATGTGAATTTTTGACCTTCTAGTAATTCCTATCCCCCGAACAAAAGCATTGATTGAAGCTGCAGTTACTCCCCTTCGCCTTAATCCAGCTAGTGTCATAAGACGAGGATCATCCCAACCATCAATATATTTGTTTGTCACTAAGAAGTTTAACTGCAAATCATATACAGTCAAATGAATATTGGAAAACATTGTCAATTAACCCAATAAAGAACACTTTGAAGCATCCAGTGCAAAAATATCTATTCTGTTTGCTTACCTTCCGCTTGGACATCACGGTATTTGTAACATTCAGCCGTGAGTATTCCCAGACATATGGTTGGTAGAGGTCCAGTTCGTGTAATAGCCAGTAGTATGAAGCACGTCGTGTCTCAAATTCAAGTGTGCAGAGCTACATAAAACACAATGTGAGAAACCAAAATGAATAGCATAAATTGTTAATTGTTAATAATATAACACTTGTATACTGTACTTCTCTTAAAGGAAACAAGAGACCTTGAGAAAAGAACTTGGAAATAATATTTGAACATACTCATTAATTGAGGAAACAAGAAGGAATGAAATACCGAATGTGTGATGTTCTCCAGAGAATCCACAATGCAATGAGAATAATCATAACTGGGATAAATACACCACTTGTCTCCTGCATGCGGATGAGGAGTAAACTGGAAAGGGAGGGAGAGAGGGAGTCAGACCATTAATGACACAAGGAAAATAGACAGCTTAGCCAACCAAAATATTTATGTGCACAATTACCTTGATACGGTATGCAATGAGGTCATACATGTTATAGTTATCACTTTGCATATCTTGCTTCATTCTAAGTGTTGCTTCGCCCTCTTTAATCAGACCCCGCTTCATGTCATCAAAAAGCTTCAATGACTCTTCAATGGGTCGGTCCCTCCATGGGCTATTCATCTTCTTTTCCCTATATTCTTTTATCTCGTCAGGAGTCTAGCACCAAGAAATCCAGAGTAGGTTAGTTCTCTACACCAATGTCACCACTGAAACTAAAAGAAAACAGTGCAGCATGCACAATAACCACAGACAAGATTATCATGCATTTCAACCTGATGATCAACATATGCATGACCCCTTCGTATTAGCTCCACTGCCAACTCATATAGCTCCTGAAAATAGTCACTGGTATAAGTAATCTGCAAAATGGAACAAGAAAAGGATGTCAGAAAACTAATAAACATCCATATAATACATATTGCATTAATATAAATTTTATACCTTGAAAGGTTTCCAACCCATCCACTCCACAATTTCTTTGATATGATCAATATATTCTTGCTTTTCAGCTTCTGGGTTTGTATCATCATATCTAAACAGAGGATAAGAATCATTTGGAACAGCTGTCACCTTTATCTATATTAACTCATAGCTGTAATAAAAAAGAGAGATTTTTACCTCAGGTAGCAGCACCCACCCCTCTCTTTTGCAAGGCCAAAGTCAATAAACATTGCCTAAGAGAGAGTTATACAATTAGGAAAAATTATTTTAAAAGAAAGTATATCCAAAAAAAAAAAAAAAAAATTGCCACATCTTCTGTCTGGTATGAGTTCTCAAGATACACACTTTTGCATGTCCAATGTGTAGATACCCATTTGGCTCAGGAGGAAAACGAGTAAAAACTTTGCCCTCTGTCACCTTCAAGTGCCTTTCAAGCATTTCCCTCGTGTTGCAACATCTCAGCACTGAGCCATTGCTGAAAAATACTTCAGTATGCACCTATTAACCAAAGGAGAGTCACCATTGATTAAGAACTCCAGTGATACCGGCTAACATGTAATTAAATAATGAGGGTTCCAACTAGAGTAATATTCATAAAAGACAGTTACTTTATCCACCTTAATATTATCTGCTGGTGAGGGAAATATTGAAAATGGATTAAGTTCTTCTTCAGATGGCTGAGGGGGAGCATCATTGGCAGTGACTTTATCCTACACAGGTGTCGTGTGCTTAGAAGGAAGTTAAAATAATAATAAAAAATCCGCAAGTAAAACATAAAAAGAACATCAGAATTCTCACCTCGACTTTAGCAGGTTTCTCCTTCTTTTTAGTGGGCTTCTCATCATCTGCTGCTGTCCTCTCACCAAGTAATTCAAACATTTTTGTATCAACAAGTTGCTGTCAAAGAAATAGCCAAGAGAATCATAGCACTTTTAAACATCCTATTTAGATTCTGTAAAAAACTAGGTAGATAGAAGACACACCTTAGCTATCTTTGAATCAGCCCAAGGGTGCCTCTTCCGGACACCCCCCAAAAGTTCACCCACTAGAGATGAAAAATGAAGATGTCAATAAAGATAGGGAGTTGGAGAAGAGACACAAATGAACATTCAAGCATGAAAAGGCCACAATCTTCAAACAAACAACAATTTAATAATATCAAAAGGAAAGATCAATAAAAGACAGATAAAGCAAGAATAAAGGTTTTATGAGAACAGAATGGAGAATCATGATCTGGGATGATGAAATAGAAAAGAAAAATGAAGGTTGCAACATCTCACTTATTCTAAGAAGTCATATATTGCATTTGAAGCCACAATCATGCATATTTCTTCATGTAAGTACTGATTGTGTGTTTGCAAATGAACAATTGAACATTTTTCATGTTTAATTTAGACACTGACCATTTGTTCGATATCTTCGCTCCAAAATCATAGCCTTGTTCTCTTCAAAAATTTCATTGACTGTGCTCTCAATTTCTTCAACAGGAACTTCAATGCCTGAAAACAAACAACAAAAAGATTAAACTATGAGAGCTACAAAAATAGGACAAACATATTAGTTCTAAGCTAAACAACATCATACTAACTATTAACTCCACTAAAAAGAAATGTAAACCAAAAGATCACAAAACCAATGCTGGAGTTAGTAAAAATCAGTCATTTTCAGTCATACCAACGCCACATGCTTCTTCAAATTCATTCAACTTAAAATTGTCCGAACCAACAGTAGTGAAAAATGAAAAGGCAGCTTCTAACTGCGCTGGGGTCTTAATCTGCAAAAATGTCAAGATGTTAGCAATTTCATCCCATGTCAAACAACATTAATTGAGCTACTTAGGAAAAATCAACGCCGTGAATTTGCAACCAATGCTGGAAATACAGACAGGCAATAAGCAGACCACTTAAAGGGGTGGAAAAGAGAGGTTTTTTAACCTTGGAAGTCACAACATAGTTCAGCAAAGTTGGCCGATGCACAAGAGCATTGGCCGGGTATTTTGTGGCTACCTGTCATTCACAAACGCATACAAAACAGTCTCAGCTACTACACCAGACCAAGAATAGAAACAGAAAATTCAATCCTACTGCAGTTAATTGAACTAATGGGTATTCATCTAACAATAAGTAAGCGTAGATGAGGAATCGTACTGTGTATAAGAGATTTCCAATCAACCGGTCGCATCCCTCAGTGACTTCTGCCTGAAAATATCACAAAGAGCAGAATTTTACGTTACAAAAACGCAAATTTTATGCAAAATTACAATAGCATTCTTATTCTGATGCTGAAGAAGGGAAATAGCTATCGAACAATTAGTACTTCTTTCCATTTTCGTTTCTCAGGAACCAAACAAAAGAAGAAAGGAAAGTTACCTCGTGAATGACGGCAGTAAGATTGGCGGTGACCTTGTTGTTAGCGATGGTGTTCCGAACAGTTCGTTCATCTAAGCCAAGCTTCAAGAACAGCTCCAATGTCTTCTCGGAATCATCGTCGTCTTTCACCATCTTCTTCTGGCGTTTTTCGTGGAGGAAAAGTGGGGTGAGGACGGTTGTGTGAATGTGTATGTAGTTAAGAATTAAAAAAATCTTACTAAATATATAGATGAAGAGAACCTATTTTATACCATGGAATGCACAGGGTAAAATATAGTCATCGGAGGGGTTTAATATGTATTTTGATTAATTTAAAGCAAATTATGATTAAATTTTATTGATCAAATTTTTAGGTTCAAATAGTTTGTTTCAAAAAAATCTCATTTTGAAGAATTCGTATGATATATAAATAAAATATTATAAAAAATTAAAGATAATTATCTATTATTATATAACTAAAATAAATAAATAAAATCTCATTCCCCTAAATTGTGTTTAAAAAAATTTATGATCAAGTTTTATAGAAAAAATTTTTTCCTCTAAAAGGTTTAAATTTAATAAAATTAAATTCTTTTCCTTGGAAGTAATAAATTGTAAGAGAAAGGATTTAATTTATATTTAATAATTAATATTATATAATTTAATACAAAATAAATTACGCAACACATTCTACATAAATAAAACCCTAAAATTAAAATTGAAGAATCTGGAATCTGGAATCTGGATTGCGTTTTGATTTTTCGGAGGCTTTGAAACAAAAAAAGAGATTCTGCAGACGGAATCCCTTGGAGAATAATTTTCTTTCACTTAAATATCTCGTTGGGTCAAATCGCTCAGATCTTGGGCGTCAAGGCAACGCAATTAGGCTCAAATTGGGGCTGCTAAACTAGCCCTGTCCAATGACTCAATTGGGTCAATGAAAAATTTTGGCCCCATAAGGGCCCAACCAAAGTCAAAACCCAGCTTAAATCATTGAGGATTGGATGGAAGGGAAGTATTGGGCACTCCCATGCCCACCGAACAAAATATTGAGGTCACAAAAAATATATATATATATATATAATGTTAAGTTTAAAAATATTTATTTTATTTTATTTTATTAATAAAAATAATTAATATTTAATAATTAATAAATTAATATGTTTAAATATTATAAAAAATTAAAAATAAATAATCCTAATACTTTTTAATGTAACAATAACTACACACGAAGTATTGTCCGCGTGGATGGAGCTACATTGTTAAAGAACTAGCAATTTCCAGGCTGTTCTTTTTTATCTTTGACTATTTATTGCCAGGGGAAAGGGGTTAGGGACATCCATTTGCATTCTTGGAAACTTCTTCAATTCCTACTGTCGTTTCTCCGAGCTACCTGGCTTTACCCAACCATGTAGTATTTGAGCATATTCTTTTAATTTGTTTATATTTGAAATCACCTATAGAATAACACATCTCAATATAATATATATATTTATATTGTAGGTTTAAATTATACAACTTAAATTGTTAAATATATGATAGATTCCTTAATATTAAGATTTTTTTTTCTCATCAAATAATTATTATTTTACATTATGGTGTAAGTTAAATAACAAAATAAGAAACTCTACTTGATATTAAAAAAATACTTAAGGGGCATTCATTTTGTGGTTTTTGATAGTTTTCCATTGAAATGTACGTTTTATAGCACAACGTAAAATTGTAATTAAGTTAGAATCGCAATCAATTTTTCCAATATAAGGTGAAATTAAAATAAGTTGTCGGAAAATATCCAATGATACATACCATCTCAACAAATAAATATTTGTCAACAACCTAAAAATTTAATGGTCATCTCATTTTACTGAAAATAAAAGATTATGAGTTCGAATTACATGACATATGGGTAAAGTGTGATAAAAAATGAGAAATGATTACCTCTCATTATGTAATAAAAATAAAAAATAAATAAATAAATACTTTGCCCCTATATCCCATTTTTTTGGGCAAGTCAATTTTTTTTTTGAAGTAAAAAAAAACAGAAATAAAAGTTTATTATTATTATTATTATTATTATTCGACAAATAAATATTTGTCAACGACCTAAATAACTTAGTAGTTACCTCCTTTTACTAGAAATAAAAAATTATGAATTCGAATCACATGATATATAGGTGAGGTGTGATAAAAGACGAGAGATGATTATCTCTCATTATGCAACAAAGATAAAAATAAAAAAAAAACAAATAAATACTTTGCCCCTATATCCCCTTTTTTGGGGCAAGTCAATTATTTTTTTGAAGTAAAAAAAAAAAAAACAGAAGTAAAAGTTTTTCATTATTATTATTATTATTATTATTATTATTATTATTATTATTATTACTATTATTATTATTATTATCTAGGCAAGTCAATTATTTTGAATGGCCGATACAAAATTGGACCCTACTTCGTGTGAACATCAATATTGTTAGGCTGTCAATTATTAACCTCGCGTCGCCACCAATTAGAGATAGCTTCAAATTAACCCCTATTATTATCATTGTTATTATTATTATTAGTTGAAATGGCATTTTCAAACTTAGGAAATGAGAATGTGGTAGCATTATTGTTCCAAACAATGATATGTTAATTCAAGTAGAAGAAATTTAATTTTCTTCAAATAAAATTTTAATTTTAAGTTTTACAAATGAAAAAATAAGTATTAGAAAAGTTTTTTTCTTATAAGATTCAACACAATTCGATTTTAAATTAACAAAGATCTCATGTGATTTTTAAATATTAAAAAATTAATATAAAAAAATTATTGTTTTGAAACTTTCTTAAGATTAGACAATGTAACATACACTGCATTTATGCTATTAATGATTATTAATAGGAGTTAAAGTTAAACATACTTAAAAATTCAAAATTATCACTAAAGACAACATTAGAGAAAGTGTTGTTAACACTACACTCCACTCTACAAAATAAGTACGTTTTTTTGATGATCCCCTTTTTGGCTAAGCAGCTCGTTTTAGATGATCTTATAGATTAAAAATACCTCATCATTATACATAACCAAACACTATATCTCCTTTTTTCTTCTTTTTTCTTTTTCTCTCTCTTTCTACAAAAAAATATTAGTTTTAAAGTGTGGGGGAAATGATATGAGACACAAGATCTCTAAAAAAAATCATCTTTTTCTATTTTTTTTCTTTACTAAGAGCCATGCAGCATGCTCGAAAGTAATTTGTGGTCCAAGATTCCAATTTAGCCATCAAAGAGTAGGATGAGACAAAGATTATATAATTAAAAAAAAAAAAAAAAAGTAAGGTAGTGTGCAAATTTCATTCAGTTTATAATTTACTTCAATGATTGTTGATGAAATGAATTCACCTTGGGTCCATAAAAATATACATTTTCAATAGATTGATAAGGATCTATCATCTATCTAATACAAAAGCTTATTGCAATTCACATTAGATCCACAATTAGAGTTAAAAACATCTTTTCAGATTTGCCATCAGATCAGTCGGCTGCCGCCAAATTCTATCATTTCATTACTTGGTTTTATTTCACTGTTTTTAGGTTCCATTCCTAAAGTAAAAGTTTCCTTGGAAACCCACCTAAATTAAGATCATTTACTAGCCTTTCGGTGCCCAAATTCCACACCTTTCCATCTCTTTTTTCTTCTTTCCCATTTTCCTCTGCCATCTATGGAATCATTTCTTTCTTCTCATAATGTATGATATCTGTCTTTTACTCTTTGCAGTTGCAGATGCTCTTCCCCTCAACATAAAAGGAAAAAGCTAAAGCTGCTCTTTCCTGAATTCGTCTTTCTCTTCTTTATTTAAAATTTTTGTTCGTCTTGATTTTGATGGGTATTTGAAACTTGTTTTCTTTTGCTCTCTGTAATGGCAATTGAAGTTTGCTCTCCTCCTCGAATCTCCTTTTCTCATGATCTCAACCAAACTGAGGAAAATCTTCATCACCGGAGATTAGACTCGTCGCTCTTGGATTCTAGTTCCGATTTCAATTTCTGCATTGGAAATGGCTTCCTACCGGAGTTGTCCTCCGCCGATGAGCTCTTCTCCGATGGCAAGATCCTCCCCGTCCAAATCAAGAAACCATTCGTCCCCATCAGACAGACCCATCATTCCAATCCTGAATTAATCCCTTCCCCAGCTCCTCCCCCTCAGACCCAGGATAAAGCAGAGAAGAAGAGATTGAAAGAATTCTTATCAATGAGTATCGACGCCGATGATACTCCGCCGGCCAAATCATTCTGGCAATTCAAGAGAAGCAGCAGCCTAAACTGCGACAGCAATCGAAGCAAAGGCCTAATCCGATCATTGCAATTTCTCTCTCGAAGCAATTCTACTGGTTCCACTCTTAGTCCAAAACCAACGCCGGTTTCAAAGGAAACTCCGAAACAGAGTCTGCAGAAGCAACCGTCTCTTTCAAGAAAACCATCCGTTTCAAGTTCTAGTACTGCATACCATCCTTACAGTAATTCAACGCAGAAGCATCCATTGAAGTATGGTAATGGAGTTCGAGTTAGTCCTGTTCTAAATCTTCCACATCCGTTCATATCCAATGCGACTGTGAGTTTTTCCCGATTCGGTTCAATTTTCTGCAGTGGTAAGGTTAAAAAGAAGAAAAAATGATGGATTATTTTTGAATTTCAGGTTCAGTTCATAATTGAACTTTGAATCGTCAAGGGCAGTGGGGTTTAGCTGTACAAGAATTTGATGCATGAATTAGCATGTGATTAATGTCGGTATTAAGTACGGTTGGTTTGTAGATTCCCAAACATTTGCATAAGAAAAAAAAATGAAAGATGGTAAATCCAAGTCATTTTTGCTTTTCCTTTTTTTTTTAATCTATTATTAATTTAATGGTAAATTTTTTTATTTTTTAATTTACCATTTTATAATCTAAATTATATCATTATACAAAATATCACCTATTAAATAAAAACCCTTTTGTAATATGTTGAGAATCTCCTCTTAATTTTATAATTATTATTTTACCATTTAAATAACAAAATACTTTTTAATATATATATAGAGGTTAGTATTTATCAATCTTTATCTCTTAAA
>BPVZ01000210.1:25985-38218 GCA_020521535.1 Rubroshorea leprosula | reverse complement strand
TGTGGTAGACATTTGATTTAAGCTTTGATTGGTTTATACTCCCTTTATTATGTTAAATGTAGATCCATTGGTAGATTTCATATTATGTATATGAAATTTTATGTTGATCTGCTACTCTTTCTTGAGTCTTATGATACTGCCATCTGGGTTGAGTTGGAATGTGTTTTTGAGATTGCCATGTGTATGGGGAAGTGATAGTGTGCTATGTGATGTGGAACTTAATCCTGGAGAAAGTGATGGTGCATGAAAGAGAACAAAGTTCCCAATGAGTAGATATTGGAGCTAAAAGGGAAGAAAGTGAGGTAAAAGATTTGACAGTGATGAAAAGAATGGATATGGTTGGGAGTAGTGACAAGCAGGAGACAAGAAGTAATTGAAAGTGGATCAAAGAGGTTTGAGAAGAACCATTAACCAAATAATGAAGATAAGGAGGTTGATCAAGGTAAAAGTACAAGGTAATGGCCAGTTGCAATTACAGGTATGTTTTTTTTTTTTTTTTTTTTTTTTCTTTTTTTTTCTTTTTTTAGGACATGTGGTTGAAAACTTGCTACTCTTTAACAAAAAGGGATTTTTCTTTCCTTCCACTCGAATGAATTTAGAAAATGATAATCACTAAAAAACCCTATTTCTTGAAATAATAAATTAATAATGTCTCGAAACCACAACTTATTCATGCTTTTTGTAGTTTCCATGTAGGTAGAATGAAGTTTGCCAAAAGTGTGGAGGCAAAGAACCAAGTAACGTAATTGCCATGTTCATGTATCTCTATTTCATGGTGTATAATTTTGCGCACTAGCACAAGAATCCAGAACTGTTATTTGATTCATAAAGGTCTATATCACTCTGAAGCAGGTTGTTCCAAGCTTTGCTGTTAAGGTGCAATAATGGTTGAGCTGAAATAATAGAATGATTTGTATGGGGGAAGAGGTTCAAGAAAGAAGCAACAATTGACCTACTTCCTTTAAATTGCTAAAAATAAACATCTCCTACACTCATCAACAAATTCTATACCTAAGGATGTGAAAGTTTAGCCAAAATGGCCTGAAGTATAGCTCAATTATTCCAAGCATACATTTGGTTGAAGTACATAAGATTTTTAGTACAGAAATATTGGATTGGTTATTATTAAGATAATCAATTTTAATTTTATGAAGTTTTTATAAGAACTCAAGCATGTGTAAACATCTTATTTACACTTAAAACAAGATACTTAATTGAATAACTACACCCTTGCGAAGTGGGGAGAGGACCAACTTGTTTATTATTATTGTGTTCTATTCCTAAAGTAAAATATTATTTTTATGAAAATTTAAGGAGCATTAATTACATTATTTCATAATAAATTTTTATACAAAAAAATGTAAAAATAAAATATTATTTTTAAGAGTTTTTTTAATTTGTATTCTTAAATAGTTACAATTTTTTATCATAAATTTTTATTAAAAAATATTAAACTTTAATTTATCAATCACTTAATTAAATTCATCTTCATTGTAATGACATTAAAATTAATTTCAATTTTTATATTTTTATATAAATTAATAACAAAAATATGCCCTTAACATATGCCTTGAAAAATGCTATTTTTAATATCAATACCTGAACAATTTTAATTAATACATAATTAATTGATAAATTTAAAATTAACTTTTTTCCATACAAATTAATTACAAAAACATATAATTAATGTATTTTATCATACCTATTGGAATTTTCTCTTTTCTTTTTTGGGTAAATTTATACCCTATTTTTGAGTACAAACTTATTTATACATAAATTTTATATACCATATTTATATAAAATCTTAATAATTTATTATTTTACTTTTAATTATTAAGATTTAACACAACTTTTTAGATAAAAAAAAAGTTATATTTAATAAATATGATAAAAAATAAATAAATTTTAATTATTAAAAATAAAAAAAAATATTATCAAAATTTTATATAAAATTTATGTGTAAATACATTTTTTTTCTTAAATTTTTTTTTCTTAATTTCCCAGTGGCTTGCTTTTCGGGCAAGTCAACTCGATCGTCCCATATTTAAGGGCGCAAATCTATTCACGACCCTAGGCGCCCAAACTCCTTCACTGATTCTGGGAATCCTATCCTCCTTCAAACTAAGAAATTGATAGATACTCAATCTTGAATCCTATATGAATTAGGATAAAAATAACAAAAATAAAAGACTAAACTCAATTGAACGTGAAGACAAGGTATAGTCTTCTATAGGTTCGGAAGGAGATCTTCTCTCTTATTGAATAATTGTAGGTTTTCAGATCCATTTATATTTTATTGTTAACGTTAGGGGTTTGTCTGGTCTTGTATCCCCAAACGGGCCAAACGCAAATCACACGGTGGATGCGGAGGAAGGAACAGCAAACCAGAAAACTACACAGGAAACCATGGCTGCTGGGACGGAGGAAGGAACACCAAACCAGCAAACCATGGTTCTGGATATGGAGGAAAAGAACAAGTTCAAAGTCTACAATACAATGACAAACCAAAAGGAGGTTTTTACACCCAAGGTCCCCGGAAAGGTCGGAATGTACGTCTGTGGTGTCACTGCATATGATCTCAGCCACCTTGGACATGCTCGCGCAGCTGTGTCTTTCGACATTCTCTTCAGGTCAGTATTTAGCTCATAATTTGTTCGTGGACAAGTTACAAGCTTTGATTTTTTTTTTTTTTCTAATTTGAATTCTAGTGGATTTAATCTAATTATGGTGTCACTAATATGTATCTATTTTTTGAGCTGAATTTCTGCAGGTACCTGCTACACTTGGGCTATGAGGTTACCTACGTTAGGAATTTCACTGACCTTGATGACAAGGTGACGGTTTTCATTGGTGATTAAATACTTAATAATGGCTGAATTAATATATGCTTAAGTGATACTCAAATACATTCTAAACAATGCATTAAAATTGATATCTAAACTTGTAGTATTCAATATTCCCCTCTTGTTATAAAACTGATATGACAAAAATTGGGGGATTTGTTCTGCAAGTGGATCCTATTTTTGTCATTTTGGATTTATTTTCTAGTTGTGGCTTCTACATATAGAGACTATCTCTTTCTTTGCTATACTTCCACATTGTTCTTGCTGATTGTCATGCAGTGATTGCTAATGCCTAGAGTGTTTCAGGTTATTCGACGTGCAAATGAGAGTGGAGAAAATCCATTGGCTTTGAGCAGTCGGTTTTGCAAAGAATATATGAAGGATATGAATGATCTTCAGTGCCTCCCTCCTACCCATCAGCCACGTGTTTCTGATCACATGGAGCAGATCAAGGATATGATTATTCAGGTTTCTTTCTTTCTTATTTTAGCATTCTGACCCATCTCTGATGCTCATGTCACACCCATTCTTAGTGTATATAGATTACTCAGAAGCAATACTGGATGTCTGAGATTCTTCTTGTGCTTTAATGACCTACAATTATGAGAAATTCATGAGACGTTAATCTAGCAACAGATGATGCATTTAAAGGTTAATATTCGATGGTATTCTAAGGTCATGTGTGATTTGTAACACATTTGGATGAACGCAATTGCATTTCATGTGTCTGCATCTGTCCTACGCCTAGTAGTTTAGATAGTTAAGTGGTTTGTGTATAAATAATTAACTTGCACCTTTTTCATTTGTTTATTTCAGGACATACATTGTGACTAATAACTAATGAGAAGTGGGTAATAACCGTTTTTATTCTGTGACACTGCCAATCTATGTTGGGGTGAACTTGCATGGTTTACTGGTTGAGAACTGATTCATTGGTGAATATATGGAGTTCATCACATCTTGTATAGGAATCTGGTGCTCTGCACTTTGTCTCTATTCTTTTCTTCTTCTTCTTTTTGATTCAGCCAAATGTTTCACTTCATTAATGATGTAAAATTCTGTTGCAATCTTTCTTGCATAGTGCTATTATGATTAGAATCGTTAAACAGATGGAAAATGTGTAGATTGTAGTTCCAAGCACTTCAATGTTTTCTTTACACTCTAATTTGTCTGTGTTTGTGCTTTGCAGATTATTAACAACGACTATGCATATGTTGTTGATGGTGATGTGTTCTTTGCTGTGGAGAAGTTCCCAGACTATGGCAAGTTATCTGGGCAGGTGGTGGAAAACCATAGAGCCGGTGAACGGGTTGCTATTGACCTAAGAAAGCGTAATCCGGCTGACTTTGCATTATGGAAGGTAAGAACCCACTCCAGTCATTGGAAAACCACTCAAATAAGCGTAATATGCTTATATGCTTTCATTTTGGGTTGCTTGGAGGTTATGGTCATTACAAAGTTATGACTGATAGGATGCATTTTTTTCCTGGTAATTTGGGAAGGCCAGGGGTGATGGGCTATTTGGGCATAGCATTGCCTGAGAAGAGCTTGATTCCCTGAAATTAGTATTTGCGTGAAAGGTGTCTGATGACTGTTGCTTAGGATTTTATTTATGAACATTAAAATGCTTTTTCCTTTGATCGAACAGAGTGGATAAGGGATCCATGTCCCTTACGCCAACTAATTTGGGATGATTACTAAAAGAAAATGCTGGTAACTAACCTTATTGTGTATGTTTTTATGCTCACCACCAACATCTCTAAATGTCTGGTATTTAATGATTGATGCAGGCTGCCAAGCCAGGTGAGCCAAGTTGGGACAGCCCATGGGGTCCTGGAAGACCTGGGTGGCATATAGAATGCAGTGCAATGAGTGTGCATTATTTGAGTTCCCAATTTGACATTCACGGTGGTGCAACTGACTTGAAATTCCCACACCATGAAAATGAGATTGCTCAGAGTTGCGCCGCATCCCAAGAGAGTAACGTTAGTTACTGGGTTCATAATGGTCATGTTACTATTAACAAGGAGAAGATGTCTAAGTCTCTTGGCAACTTCTTCACAATTCGCCAGGTAACAATGAGGGCTGATTAGTTTAATTTATCCCTTTAAAGATTCAAAATTTTTCATTTTCCTTATATTTTTTCTTTGTTTATGGTAATAATTGATTCATCTTGCTCTAGATCACGGAAAGATATCATCCACTCGCTTTGAGGTACTTCTTGATAAGCCAATCCTACGATTCTGATCTAAGCTTTTCAGTCAATCAGTTAGAGATTGCATCAGACAAAGTTTTTTACATTTATCAGGTTTGAAGTGTTTCTGACTTCTCATAACTTTTAGATGGAGCTAGATGCATATGCATGACATTGATCTAGAAACACCACTTTCATTTTCATTTGGGCTAATATAAGTAATAATACTGTTCTTTAGTTTGTGGCACGGTATCATAAACCTGTATCCAGTTTTGATGCAATGTCTCAGAATAGTATCCTCACCTACTCAATTGTTGTTCAGACCCTGAGTGATTGTGAAGATGCTCTATCATCCTTTCAACAAGGAAGCCTAAAGGATGCAACCAAGCAAAATGAGGAATCAGCTCAGATTACTGCTGAAGCCCAATTCTGCATTCGTAAACTTCACAGTGAATTCAATGATAAAATGTCAGACAACTTGGACACTTCAACCATACTGAAAGGTGTATTGCAAGAGGTCTTGAAACTAGCAAACGATTCATTGACGAAACTAAAGGTATGTTTTTAGAACACACACACACACACACACACACACACAAACATGCATATATAGGCAGGATTATATAATTTAGTTATAATTTACAGGATGCGAAGCAACAATTACAGTTATCATTAGTGCAGTCTCTTGTTGAAGTTGAGAGAGAAGTTAAGGAAGTCCTACAAATTCTGGGGTTGCTTCCTCAATGCACTTATGCTGAGGTAATGACTTTAAGTTTTGCTGTATAATATATAGATGCATGTTTTGTTTGTCAAAATCTGAAAGTACAATGGATTCTTCGCGGGGCAGGTTTTGCAGCAGTTAAAAGACAAGGCATTAAAGCGAGCAGGATTGGGGGAAGATCAATTATTGGATGTGATAAAGGAAAGAGCAGAAGCTAGGAAAAACAAAGATTTTACTAAGGGTGATCAGATTAGAGATGAGTTGAAAGCAAAAGGCATTGGACTCATGGATATTAAAGGTGCAGATACGATTTGGAGACCATGCGTCCCTCCTGAAAATAAAATGGAAAACCAATAGTTGAACAAGAGCAGAAAGGCCCCAAACCCAGGTGAGCAAGAACATAAGGGCCCAAACCTGGGGATTGGGAAACTGCAGATATTGTTCGGCTTCATGATATAGAGTAATGTTGTAAAATCCGTGGGCTTCCATTCCGTCTTGTCCTGTGTGCGGAAGTGGTGGCCCTGATTTTAATGGCCCATTAACTGTATAGATAGAAAGCGTACACTTTATATATATATATATATATATATATATATATGTATATCACAACGGATTAGTTGTGTAATGTTACAAAAATTTAAACCTTTGATTTTGATTTAAATTTAAAATTTGAAATTAATAGGTGTTAACTCCATTAAATTCTAATAGCTATTTATTTTTATTTTTTATTTTTTATTTTTGGGAATCTACAATACAAAGCTTGAATATGATAGTCGAATTTATTGAGCCCTGAAGCCAGAGGACATTATATGAAAGGGAAACGCATGGTTCTTTCATAAGATGTTTGGTCTATCCTATGTCTTAAATATGTCTGAATCTAAACATGACACATCCCATTCAAACATTCAATTATATGTTTGGATGTTCAAAAGGCCTTTCTTTCTTTTCTTTGGTGACAACTGACTAGCATTATTACATATTTTTTCACTTCGAAGCAAATTATCAACACCAGTCCAATCGTAGGTTGCTACAAAAATCGCAACAAACAGACACAGAATCCATAAGTTCCGGCGGACTCTCAGAAACAAAACCTACATAATAATGCTAGAATTAGGTCCAAGAAGCTATTCCATACTTTGGCTGCATTGGTCACCGCAGGAGATCCACTATTAGTGCTATTCCTAACTCAAGAAGAGCACAATTGCCGAATTTATTCTGCGACCTACCCTACCTACCTCGATTAATGTTGGTCAGAAAACTGATATGTGTGAAGACAGACATGAACACGTTTTGCTCCTTCGGACCATCAAAGCATGTTGTACTTCGTTAAAGATGGTCTCGTTAATTTCTTGTCTCTCCTTTGTTAAAGCTGCGTGCATCACTGTGGCACATGCGGGCACCAACATTTGCCAAAAAAGAAAGCTTTCTAGTTTCTACATTTGCTTGTAAGGAAGAAGCAAGGCTAAGCTTTAAAGCAAATATCTCCCTAATTGAGAACAAAATTCCCATGGGCCATGGCACCATCTCAATTATATTTGAACAAGCAAAGTACAATTTAAAACCGAAAGTTCTTTCCTTTGGATCAAACAAACCAAAGCTTAAAGAGAAAGAGATATAGGCAATCGATAATAATTCGTTTCTAATAATCTTTTTGAATAATAAATTATAATTTTATTCATTTAAAATATAAATAGATTCATTTTTAATATTTATTAATAATAAATTCTCACAACAACTACCTGTTAACCAACATAGATATATATACGGACTCATATCTTAAAGATTTACCATTATGGACGAATCATTTTAAATAGGCACCCAATCTGTCCCCTTGGCTTTTAATTTATGCTGTACAAAACTACATATAAAATCTTGATTGGTGGGTGACTCCCACTAGAAACTCAGTTGCGATTAAAAGTGGGTGTCTACATCTGTTTAAAGGGGCCCAATCCGCAGTTGCTATGGTGTTCGAACCAAAAAGCTGTGGAAATGTGTTTTGATTTTCTCACTTCTTTCTGCCTCATCACCCACCACTATATGAGCCGTATTTTGTAATACTCATCATACGTCAAAAAGCTCTAGAGAAGAAGCAACTTTTTCAAGTGCACAAGGTTTCAAAACCTATGCTATCATTATGCTTATTCCCATCTTTTTTCTCATCCACCATAAAAACCCCCCCAAAGCTTTAAGCTCAAAAAATAGAAGTTTAACCAACAAGCATCTAATATCATGTACCATCATGGAATCTTATTCCACTTATTTTCCCACCCAATTTCTACATATCTAGAAATTAAGTAAAGCAATTAGGGATGATAGCACCGACTTTATGATATGCTAAGCACAGATACTTCTTAATTAAGATTACAATCAAATTTTGCACTAGAAGGCATCATATTAATTTAGGGTATGCCATTGGCTATTGCCACCTGCCCTTTTGACCGTTGTAATTAAGTTGTTTTTTAATTAATAATTTAGAGTTTTAATGATGCATTAGGTGGTTTGGCACGATATAAAGTGTCATGTTTAAGTGCATATAACACGTAAACTTTGCTTTGCCCACTAGCATCTAGTTGCTGATTTGTAAATAAGCACATTGCTAAGAAGCCATTGTTTAATTTCTCAACAATTCGGTCTTGCTGATTCATGTTGGACAGCAACCAAACCATTTAGGTTATGAACAAGCTAATTAAGAATTTGAGATTATAATTAATTAAGCTCTAAATTTTTATGTTATGCTCCTATGAGAAACTATTGGTTTTTGACTGATCAAAAACTAGGGTAGGGTCACATGTCATCATCTTATTACTTATCTTTTTGCTTACTTGCAAAATTTCAAAGTGTGGGGTATTTTGGTCTGCATGTGATGGTCCCCTATTCCATCATCCTAGAGTCAATATGGAGAAGGTGACAAGAAACAGCAATTAACTATCGGTGGGTTAGTTGAAGAGTTTTTTGGTTCTAGATATTCTTCAGTCATATGTCTCACCCTCCAAAAGAATTAAGAGAAACAAGATATTCAGCATTAAAAAAAATTCCTGACCACTTAAGTAGTTTACTAGTAATATCTCTTTTAAATAAAATAAAATATTTTAAATTAAAATTGCAGACATATGAGGGAAGTAGGTAAGAAGTCAAGTGAGAGTTACATGTCATTTATTATATAACTAAAAATATTAAACAAAAAAAAATCTGAATCTTCATCTTTAATCTTTTTTCATAAAAGATTCCTCTGTACTTTGGACAAGTCTTTGCTAATTTGTACAAACATGGTAAGACAAATTAAGGATTACATATAGATGAGATGATTGTGCAAGAATCCATTATATAAATTACCCCTTGAGTTAGTACATGTTCCACCTAAAAGTTTAGAAAAGATGCCTCTATGCCTACAAGTTGCTGTCCAGCTTGAATTGTCCTCACAAATCAATCCCAACTATATCTAGTTTAATTAATTGAAAACGAGACACCAAATGCATGCAATCCTTTTTCTGAAATCATTTACAAATTAAAAAGATGAGGGATTCAAATCAAGAACTTCGACATGGAGAAACACATATATAGACCTAGAATTTGAGTTACACGCCTAAAGTGAAAAACAATCTACATTAGGAAGACTTCCAAAAACAATGCCTCTCCACCTTTTATTTCTAATGTAGGTTGTATTTAGTATCATTTTTGTTTAATTTAATAACAAATATTATATTGAAGAACCTAAATTACTATATATAGTATTTGTTTAAAAAAAACCCAGAAACAAAAATAATACTAAGCAAAACTTAACTTGTTATTCAATTCACAACAACACCATTAATTTTTAAAAACACCTAGCATTAGTGATGCTAAGAATTAGTGTGTGGCAAAAGAATGGGCACTCTGTCGGCTTCTCATTTCTGGCTGTAAAGGACACAACTCATGAGACAACGTACCAATTAATTAAAGAGTTTGTTTCTCCCCCTCAATTTTTAATTTAATCGTGCAAACCCATTTAAACAAATATATATTTAGGGCGAATTGTACATGTATATGCCCATATATACACATCATCTATAATACAAATTGAGTTTGAACAACTAAAATGTAGTAAGGGGCAAGGCTTTGTGTAAAGTGAATCCTTGAAAAAAATAAATAAATAAATTTGAAAAATGTACAATGATCCCTGATTTTGAGTCTAAGCAAACCAAAACCCAAACTCAGGGCCCTGCAGGTGCAAGACTAAGATGCAAATCTAAGCCCAATGCTTCATCAAAAGTGGGCCCACCGTCCCCCTTTGAGAACCTACTCAACGATGGCCCATCAACACTCCGCCCGTAGTGGGCCCTACCCTGCACCATCGGTGGCCCAATTCGCAACCCTGAATCCCCTCCTACACCCCCACCATACGGCAACCCTCCGGCACCCCTTCCCCCACCACCACTCGGTATCACACACCCATGCGATACGTGGAACGGCGGTGGCCCTCCACGAGGCAAGTACACCCACGACGGCCCAGCCCCGGCAGGCATCACAACTGGTGGACCTGGCGCCAGGAGGTGGGGCGGAGGAGCGAAAGCAGAAATCATGGGGTTCCTGGCGAATGAAACGGCGGCGTTCCTCGTGGCTTGAAGCTGGGCCCGCTTTAGCTGTTGCCTCTCCTTTTTATGAGCGTTCTGATGACCTCCCAAGGCCTGAGAATTTGCAAACTCTCGGCAGCAGTACTGACACTCATACTTTCTGTCACCGGTGGCTGCAAACCCAGCAGCCTCCGGCGGGACGCCTGATTTGGCTGAGTCCAACACTACATCCTCATCGTCGGAGACATTGAAGCCAAAAATCTTTAAGCGTGTGGCTGTGGTAGCGTTGGATTTATTACCCTGACTGTAATCCAGCTCCGCCATGTTAACAGAGACAGAGAGAAGATCAGTTTGAAAAATGAGGAGTTATGGGAAGAAGAGTGTCGCATGTGTGGGGTATATATAGAGAGGGATTGTAAAATGTTAAAAAAAAGTAGAAAAAAGAAGAGAGAGATTGCGGATATCCCAAGAAGAGAGCATATGGGAACACGACCAATGGATTTCACTTTTGTCACGGGTCATACAATAATACAATGATTCCCAATACTTGTTGGTAAATGCTGGGACATTAAGGTTATGTTTGAGATTTACTTTTACAATGCTTTCCTGTGTATTCTGCTAGTCTGCTATGCATAACTAAAAAATAATAATCCATGTTCAATTTTAGGATGTATATATATATAATTTTTTTTGTTTAATAAAATAAAGATAAATTTCATGTTTATTCATAATTAATCACTACTTAAATAACTTTTTTAATTTAATATATATTGTAATCATTTTTTTAAAATAAGAGTGAAATAAAAGTAAACATATTAAATGATATTTTAAAAAAATACACAACTAAATTTGAAAGTCTCAAATTATAAACTAAGTCTAATATATATTAATATTTTAATAATAATTATACTAAACAATATAGTTTTTTACAATATAATCCTTCTATCTTCATATTTGAAGAAAGAAAAATATTTTTTTTCCACTTTAACTTTAAGGATTGAGAAAAATTAGAATGTCATGATAATTATTATGTCAAGAATGACGATAAAATACAGTTTTATTAAAACTCGTGAAGGGGAGTTTTGTTACTCATTAGGTCTTGTCTGACTTAAATCTGGATTAATCGGTGGCTTAATGGATTTCCGGATATCAGATGGTCCACAACAAAAAAAAATAAAAAGAATGACGATAAAAAGACTAAAATATTTTTAATAAATTAAAAAAAATTATTAAGAATATTTGAATAATTTCACATAAAGTGCTAAGATTTAAAGTGTCATGATATTTTAATTTTTACTTTTCTCTAAAACACTATTATTATCTCTTGATTTTAATTATGCATTCCATTACAAAAATAAATTTCTTTTTTATTTTTTTAAGAATAATATATATAAGTAATAGGTAAAGAAAAAATTTTCTCTAAATCCTTTATAAACAAAATTATTATTTCAAAACAGAAAAAATAGCACAATACTGGAATTATTAAAGGCTCTTCACAACAATCTCAAAACAGACATGATTGAGGGTTGGATTTATATTAGACCCTGAGTTTAATTAACTAAAGTTTGATCTGGACCACTGCTTTTAGTACATATAAGGTGACCAATAAGAAGGAAACAAAGTTGTGTGAGTAGCGTGGCAAATGGCAGGCTATGGTCCAAACAATGCACACTTAACACGTCACTCGAACCATTAATTGTTTAATTAAATGAAATTAATAATCTGATCTCATGATATACTGTACGAGTAATTACTTAATTCTAATTGGACATGGTGACAGATGTCGGAGAACTGGGAACTTTCTCATCGTCATCGGCATATATTCTTAAAAATTAATAAAAAATAAAAAATAAAAAAACAGAGAAGGGAAAAAGATGAAGAAGTCAAAAAAACCTTAATATACTAGGGGTTAAATCTTCAATTTG
>BPVZ01000210.1:3410-15351 GCA_020521535.1 Rubroshorea leprosula | reverse complement strand
ACTTCGAAAAGTTTTAACAAAACCTTTTCGAGGCTTTAGGTGAAGTCGAGATGCAGGATTTGTGAGTGGCAACCATTGTGCAAGTACTCTATTCCATGGGCAATCACTAATGCAATCTCAATCAGTCTAACAACTCCAATTGAATGGTCCATTTGGCATAGATAGGAGCCTGTTTTGAAACATCCCAGCAGGAACGAAGCAAATTAGTAACATTAAAAAGGTGAATCCTTGATGAAATAAGGACTGATTTCAGCAGACTTATCCGACATTTTGACAGGCAAAGCAATGGGACTACCATCAAAGGAAATTCCCCTTTGCAGTCATCATATCATAAACTCCCTTACCTATCTTCTCTTTGAAGCCATTAGTCATCTTGATCCCGTGGCATGAATAATCAGTCAACAAGATCGAGTGACGTGTGTTTTAATGAATTCTCCGGCCTTCGTTTCTTCTGCTGCTCTTTGATAATTTTCAAAGTAAGATATCTTGAACAAATCTCAAGAGTTGTTCTTGAAGACAAACAATAGAATCCATTTTGGTTAACTACGGACAACTCGACCGTAGGCGTTGTCATATACCATTGAAAAATCCATCCAAGAAATGTTGCCTTCTTAATACGATTCATTAGCTTTGATGATTGTTTATCAGAATACATTCCTACATCTTTGCACATAAAAGTCTTATAAGTTCATTTTTCACTCTCAATTTGTGGGTAGATATATGGACAGAAGAAAAGAAGCGGCACAAAAAATCTATCCCCGAAACCATCCCCCTCTTATGGGCTTCTGGTTGCAGTGCCACCTCATATTATAAAAGTCCAAAAAAGAAAGAATTTCTCTTTGAATTTGAACACCTTTCTTTACCCCTTTGCTTCTCATCCTCTGTTCTTACGCCATACAAAAAGAAAACGCCCAATAGTCTATTGTAAAAATTTTAAACCAATACTATATAATTACATTAAAAAAAGACTTCGGATCTAAATACTTAATAATATTCCCATTTTCACGTGAAATTTTTGAGGAAAATCAGATTTACCATAGCAATGATTGATGGTGATGGCTCTGCAAGTATTTACAAAACTAAAATTGACAACCATTAAGGCCAATCTTACTGATTTGAGGTAGAACAGTTGCCAGTTACCGAGTCAACCTTGATTACCCTGGTATTGTAAGATCCACAAAACCCACACTTGTGATAGAGCCAGTGGAAGGGTGCTGTTCCTTTCTTATCACAGTCATTGCACAATATATCCTAGATTACAATAAGTGATGTCAGTATACAAAATCCTACAATAGAGGAGAGCTTGAAGGCAATGCAAAAATGATTTTGGCATGGTTTACCTGACAGCGATCCCTGTATTCTTCAGGAAGCACTTCAGATGCTAGGAGTGCATCAAGCATTCCAAAATAAACCTATACAAAAGGAGAAGTATGAGAAGCATTTTCCCAAGCGTGACTCATAAATAATTGTCTAAAACCTACTTTAAGCCCTTTATCTTAATAAGTTTATAGATTTTAACCTCTCACTTTATATTATAACATTTTTAGCCTTTTACCTTAATAAATTTATAAGTTTTAGCCCCTCACTTTATACTATAACACTTTTAATCCCTCACTTATACAAATTGAAAAAAATAACCCTTAAGGTTAGGTTATAACATTCTATTAGTTATGTTAACTGACTGTTAACTGTGTTAGCTAACTATTAACTCTGTTAATTGACTGTTAACATTCCGTTAGCATTTCGTCAACGAAATTAAAAAATAAAATTAAATTTAAATTTCATGTTTTCTACAATGGAACGCTAACAAATGCTAACAGTAACTAATAGAGCTAACAGTTAGCTAACAGTCAACTAACAGAACGTTATAACTTAATATTAAGTGAGGATTATTTTCTTCAATTTATATATATAAGGGGCTAAAAGTGTTATATTATAAGGTGATGGGCTAAAAGTATCATAGTATAAGATGAGAGACTAAAACCCACAAATTTATTAAGGTAAAGGGCTAAAAATAGGTTTTTGCCTAAATAATTAGGGTAAAGATGTCTGTTTAGCTCAAAACCAGAGCTGAATGATTAATAGAATGGCATGCTAAGTGGAGCTAAACAAACTGATAATAAATAAATCATCATACAATCTCTGTTTGTGCACTAATTATTGATGGAAATCAACTAAACCAATAAATATATAAATGAGAGACTTTTATTTAATCAGAAGAACCTTTTAGTTTAATGAAATTTTAGAGTTATTAGAATAGAAATTGAACAAATTATTTGGAGAACAAAAAAGAAAGCCTCCACATGAACATTACATAGACTCCTTAACTGAAGTACAGGATGGTGATAGTAGTGAATTAAAGTTGGAACGAAATAATGCTTTGAAGAAAGGAATTTCTTACGGTCATATCTCCCAAAGATTTACAACAGATTGGGCAGATATAGTGACTGCATGTATAAGCCTGAGAGATCAAAAGTATATGCAGAATTTGTCATTAAGCTAAGCACACTAAAAAGCTGTCAACAATACACTACAAAATTTTAAGAGACAATCAAAGAACTGGAAACAAAAACAGAGATGAATGGACCTGAAAGCAGGCTGAATGCATGAAATGGCCACATGGAAGTGCTCTGACACTTTCATTTGATGTGAACAAAAAATCACAGCAGATGGGACAGTTTGCTTCTAGACCTTTTTCTCTACACTGGTGGTCTGCCAACTTCATTGCCAGACAACAATTGCATTTCATACAGTGGAAGAAATCAACCCCAAGTCCACTTCCAAGACGGCATAAATTGCAGAAAGGGCAGTGATAGACAGTCCTGAAATCAATATAAAAGAATAGATTAAATGAAAACATGCATAAAATATATCAAGTTGCCAAGTTTACATCCAAAATCATTAGTTTTGAGACATTTGAGAATCCTCAATGAGTGGCATTCCAGACACTATCACAAGGAATTCAAACGCCTATCCAGGAAAATAGATCAAGGCTTCCAGCATCTTTTTATGTGGCCTACATGAAAACAGAAGAAGTAGCCAACTTACACTAACCATGCAATATGTGCAAAATTTCCTAAAAAGGGTCCAGAGTAAATCAAGCAACACATATTCCTTCCCTTGTGTTCCCATATTGTCCCAGGAAGCTACATAGAGTTATATGAACAGACAACCTTGGCACATAATCATATAAAATTCCTTTTCTTTAAGTCAAGTGGAACTGTGGAAGCAAATAAAAAAGACTTTGGCATCACTAGTATAATTTTCTTCTGCATGATCTAGCATAAAAAAATAAATGATAAAGATATGTGATGCATCTTTAAGACAGCATCAAACCCAGGATGTTCTTTAAATTATCTAGCTGTAATAAATATGAAAAAAGTTTTGCAAAAGAAGAGCAACCTAGAAAGTACCTTTCATCATCAAAAAATTTGCAGATACCACAATAGTACTTTGCCATTGAGAACCCACCACATGAAGGGGTTGTGCAAATTCGTCCAACAGGTTGGATTTTCAGGCATCGCATGCACATCATTTCAGCAGTAGCCTTCCTGAAATTAAATAGCATATAAACAAGAATACTATCAACCATATAGAAGTCCACCCAAAACCAGAAGGCAATTAATGGTGCCAAGTTACCTATCCATTGAATGATCACTGACTTTATCATGGCAAAACCTACATGTATATAACTTCCCACAGCACGCAGCACGGAGCTTGCAATTTCTCTTGTAATGCTCACATCCAAAGACTTCTTTCTCTGGATCTCGGAATGATGGAACACATTCAAGTAAATCCTCACCACTGGAACCTTCATCTGTTCTTGCTTGAGGAGACTTCTGCTGAGCAGCTATCCATCGACTAAAATAACCCATGAACTGATGAGAATAAAGTGCAGGATCTCAACATCAATACATGTTCAAAAGATAGTCATGGCAAGGACATACCTCGTCATGAGATTTTGAAGAAGATAAGCTTTTCTTCTTGGATCAAGAGTTGAATCACGAGAAACTTTTCTTATCTCTCCTTCAAGCTCATTCTGATTCATCCGAAAGATGTCTTTCCAGCCAGGCTTAAAAGTCTTATCACTGTGATCAATGCTATCATGGATGTCATCGGTGCCTAAAATAAGAGTAAATTGGAAATAGATTAACAAGAGATCTTCACACCTGAAATCCTCAAATCTGATATCGTATAACTCAAGAAACAAGAAATTTCTATTTTGGACAACCATGCAGCCAAGAAAAATATAAAAAGAAACCATAACATGGTACAAAGAAAGTGTCGATAAACCTAGTGATATACAACTCTCTGATGTTGTTGCATGCACAGATGAAGTAGGTGTTCCTTCCCACCATTCATTAAGCCACTCAGTGAACATTGTGTTCTTGGTGGCCTGCTTCCAAGTGTCCATCATTTTATTCTGCTCCTCCTGAGTAAGAGCAGAAGTCACCCATGGCAACATCGACTGAAGAACCTCTGCACCTGTAGTACCAATTATTTGACCAACAATTCTGTCCTGCTCCTCCACAGAAAAATGTCTATCAAACAAAGGCCAGAGTTCTAGTTCTTCCCGGTACACATGTTGATCCAGTGTCACTCTTATGGACTTGCACATACCCTGAAGCTTTGTGGCTTTCTCATTATACTTTCTCATTGTATCACTTATATGAGAAACATTTGTAGTATTCAAGCATGCATGAAGTTGTGTAAGCTCAGAAAGTGCAGATGAAATATCTTCAAAAAGTCTTTCCTCCTGCTTGTGATCCAGAGTATAAGAGTGGCTAACATTATGAAGAGTCTCCTTAGATTCCAGTGCTGGAAATACTATGTCATCTTCTGCATTACTATGAGCTTTATATAAACCCCACAGGAGACGGAATCTACCAGTGAATTGTCGAATAAAAGACTCATTGCAATCATTTAGTTTTCCAGATTCAACATCCAAGTATTCCAGGTCTTTACGTATGGCCTTATGAAATTTAAATATATTATCAATAGGCCGTGATACAAACCCATTCTCTGCAGAGCTTAAATCTGTTTCCCAGCTAAAGAGACTTGAGTTCAAGGATGGAGCAGGATTAAACGCTAGTGAACGCAGGGATTTTGATGCAGCCAGAGAATTACTAACACCTAGATTACTGGCATTCACTCCTAACCCTGGGACACAGCAAGACTGATTACTAAAAGATGATTTGTCGCCATTAAGTTTTCTGGTACAGTATGTAGCATCAGAACCTTCGCATGATACTAAATTTCCACGCTTGAATGGCCTTCTACTGTTATCTGCCTCATCCTCTTGAACTGCTGCAGGCCTTTCCTCAGCAGAACACAGAGAAGTGCATGCACAGGATGGTTTGATAATATCTTTTTGAGTCCCATTCAGTGCTCTTGCAGGACAAGAACCAATTGCAATAGAAGAAAGGCATACATCTGTGGAACGACCTTTGCATGCCCAACCAGAAAATAGGGTAACCAATGCAGAGTCCGACAATGGGGCTGCCCAATTAATCTGGAAGTTAGAAATAAACACAGAGTGTACCCTATCTTAATAGGGGAATTAGAATAAAAGGAAAAGAAAATTGCTAGAAATAGCATCAAACCTGCCAGCTGCATATTTTGAAGGAACAACCTAGCTTCTTCTTCACTTAATGTTCCTACTAGCCATGGTAAGACACACTCAATCAATTTTAAGGGCATCACAAGTAAGCTTTGATACATAAGTTCTCGCTGTCTTTGGGGGCTAAAATGCCTTCGAGCAAGTGGAATTACCTACAAAAGCAGCACACAGAACTTAATAGACAGCATAAGAAAGTCAGGAGACAATCAAACCCTGGTTCAGGTGACAGAGTTACAGACTAATCACATAACTGAATCCCCTCCTTCCCCCTGTTTTCCTACATCTAGTTAGGCAAAGACACTTCTCTCATTCCAACAACAAAATACTTACCTGAGATTCCTCATTGTGGAAATGCTTCTGTATGCTGTCCATTATGTGGTCAGCATGTAAACACAACTCTTCATAGAATTGAGCAGAAGAGGAGTTGGCTCCAGAGCTTTGAATACTTTCAATAAGGCATCTGAGGTTGTTAAATTGAATTACTTCTTCTGCATGCTCCTGGGCAAAAGAGAGTTCTGCATCTACAGCAGGGAATACAACTTTATCCTCAGCAATACTGCAGTAAGAGAGATGAGACAAGTTGATTTCATAGCACAGGGAGAAAGAACTAAAATTTTCTTTGAAGTATACAAACAAATTCGGGATCGAAGCACATGTAAAGAAACAGCCTTTATAAATGATGTTGCCAATTTGATATACTTCTTTGGAGCAAAAAGGTCACAGTATTAGACACTGTCATGTACACCAGCAAGTAGAAATCAATAAAGTTTAAAAGGCATAAAAACATACCCGTGAAAGATGCAAACTTCAGCAATGAATTGCAGCCTCTTGTTGAACTCAGACAAATCAGAAAAATCACCAGCAAGTTGTATCTTCCTCGCAGCCTCAGCTATATCATTCAACTCTTGTCTAATAGCATTATGCCAAAGCAATATTTCATCAATAGGACAGGACACAGCAGAATTTGCATGATCATAACCTATCTCCACTTGTTTCCTTTTACCAGCTTTGGAAGATACACATGCACAGGGGCCCTCCTCAGTTTGACTAATTAAAATACTACTCCCAGAAGTTTGGCATCTATCCTTGGAATTATCTTTGCAGTTTTTACATGTACCAGGCATTTTAACCCCTTCCATCCAGCCAAAAATAACCTTCATTCAATGGATCTTAAAAGGTGAGATTTCTCATAAAAGGAACTTTTTTGACTAACTAATTAATACAAGAGCATAAAGGGGGAAAATTGCTTTTCATGGCATGAGGGAATTGTCACCTGCCGAAGAAGTTTTTCTTTAGGAACTATCTTGCACAAGCACTTCCGCATGTCCTGATGTTCTTCAGATGATATGGAAGAGGAAAGCCAAGGAAGAAATTCAGCCATCATGTCAACAGGAATACTGCAAAGAAATTGCCATACCAATGATGCCTGTTCTTCAAATGTGAACTTCTCAGCAAGTAAGGGGAAGACCTGTAGACAAAGCAGCAAGTATGTAAGAACAAAGATGCTTTCAGCTCAGCTTAAGCAACCCTACCAGTTCAGCAGCACTACAATCTCATACTTAGCAACCTGCTCAACATGAAAGAATATTTACATACTAGCATTAGCAGAAAGCTTATTATTGACAATTGTCATAATCAAAGAATCTAAATGAATCATCAACCCTGGATTTTCAATCATATTTAGAATCTACCATTCAGCATCACAATTAGAGAAGTCTACATTTAATGTCTTGCAAGTTGCGAAAAAAGGAAGATAAATTTTATAGCATAAATATCCAATATTTAACCTCATATTCTCATAATCCTTTATCTTGTACAGTAAGTGGAGCCTGAACTTAGAAAGGTTTTTGGTATGCTGTTAACACATAATACATTATGTATCCATCAGAACTTTGCCACTTCATTCCTTTTTAATGAATGCTAAAGCATCTATGTGAATTTTAGCTCCCCTCAATTAACCAGTAGAAACTTGTTCACTCGACGAATGTGCTAAACACAAACAATAGGCAAATAAAGAGAATAAGAATCAGGGTAAATTGTGTCAGATATGTATATTTAGCACAATAAGACTGCAGAATCAAAATTATGCTTTTGGAACTCATTAGTTGTGCACTCCAAGACTTCAATTAAATATTTTGCAAATATATCAGCTATTATTAGAGAATGCAAATTTTTTATTTTATAAAAGAAACAAATAAATACTTGTTCTTCTTCCTTGGACATGTGCTGGCTAATTGATGTTTGAAGGGCTCTCGTTCGAGAAGCCAGCTCTCTCCAACAGCTTTCTTCATCTTCCATCTTTGAATTCAGCAACTCAAACAATTGATCAAAGAGCACACTTTCTCCCTCATGTTCAAGGAAGTAAGTGTGGGCAACATTCTTCACAACTATATCAAGAGCAGGAAAAATGACCTACATATTTGAAACAATATCTGTAACAACTTCATTGATCATATATGACCTATTAACAAAAGAAAACAGGAAGAATGTGTGTCTTAACATGACTGCCATCAATTGATTCAGATTATAAGAATCATAGACAACAAATTCCACTGGCCTCAAAACTCCATAGAATATGAAGGTCAACCTGTGTGGCTGTGCCGCACATTACCATATATAAAAGCTTCTCAAGACAGTGAATTAACCTAAATATATGCAAATATGTTTTACATTAAGATCACCGTTTTCACAAAAATTAGATTCTACGAGATAAACTTCACCTACAAATTATTATCACGCTTAAAACTTAGCTTTTACATCTCTTCACTCTTGCCTATTTTCTCCCTCACTTCTTAAATGGCAACTTAATCCTTAACGAAACACTCTCATGAGGTTTGATTAACACTGAATTGCCTCAAGCATTTTTTGTTTGGCCATATGTCTCAGGCCTTTTAATCGTAACTAAATAAGAAGAAGATTGCTAAAAGTCTAAATTAAGGCATCACAAACTGAGCAAAAGAAGTGCCATGCTAATTTCAATAAATAGAATTCAGATTGCTTCAGAAAAAAGTAGAAACGGAGTAGAAGCATTAGTAATAATTCAGAACAACCAACAAAACTAAACCACAATTGCATAAAATTGAAAGAATCAAATTCCAGATGAACAAAAGAAATAGCCTAATCACTTCAGAAATAGAAAGCAATCTTGAAAAGGACAAGAACACCAACCTCATCCTCGGCATTGCAGTGGTGCTTATAAATCGTGCGAAGAAAATGATACCTCTGCAGCAAGGAGCTAACATCACCACCACCATCACGGTTGGTGGCTCGAGCAACGGCGGCCCTGTGAAGCGCATCGAGCTCAGCTCTAATAGCCTTATGGAAGAACAAGAATATAAGAATCGGCGATTTACAGTCGGAATTCTTTAAGCAAGACTTGGAAGACGTAGATGGATCGATAGGGTTCAAAGGGCCTGCCATTACAGCCACGCAGCCTCCAGCTGTCTCCAGACTTGAAAACGGAGTCGCCATTATAGAGGATGGCGAAGAATGGAAGGATCTGGACGTGGTTGCAGATTCGGATTTCCAAAAACCCTAGTAGTTCTTTATGACTTGGTCTACAATTCCATAACCGTTTCCCCTTTTTTTTTCTTTGATTGTGTTTCTCTTTCTTTTACTTTCTTCGTTTGTTTCTCTCTCTAGGAGAAGTAGCAGGCGGAAAAGAAAATGTGTGTTAATGGAGTTGGATAAAAATTTGGGGACAATGTATAGTCGGTCCAGGTGGCAATCAACGGCTCACATTACAGAGATCCAATTGGACTACATTTTTTACATTAATAATTAATATTAAAAAATAAAATTTGATATATATTTAATTAATTAGTTAATAAAAATTATATAGATGCTAATTGTGATAAAATTAATGTTAATTTTTATATTGTTAATATTAATTAATGTAAAAAATATAACAATTGTACCCTTAAATTATAAAGAGCACATTTTAAAAAAATTTTAAGAAAATGTTTCCCTTTTTTCTTCCTGATATTTTAATAAAAACTAAACAAAATATAAAATAAGATAAATGTTTATCTGTACCATGTCTTACTATATGTTTAATTTGAAGAAGACAACATATTCTTCAATTTCCCACTATCTCCCTTTCCTATTCTTTCTTTATTTAGATAAATAAAAATTTTAAATAAAAGTTAAAAGTAAACAGCTTTGCTCTCCTCTTTTTTTTTCGCTAATTAAATAAAAGAATTTTTAGCTTCTTCTCTAAACTAAATATACTTTTAAAAATTATGAAAAAATTTATTTTAATAACATGTTATGAAGAAAAGATGCCAAAATTAGTCTAACTCAAAATTTAAAATATAATATTTAGATTCTTTAAATAAAATTTATTAAAATAATATAATTTTAAAAAATATAATTTTTTATTTTTAAGAATAATGCAGATTGACAATTTTCAAATGACAAATTACAAATTAAAAGTATGAGTTTTAGAAAAAAAGGGAAAAAAAAAACTGTATTTATTGCTTCTTTTTGGATTTGATTGAATTTACCAATATAGAATTTTGACTATAAATGATCGTTGACTGCAGTTCGTCATACTAATAGAGGAAGAATCTAACAAAGTACGTAGAAATACTAGTACAAGGTAAGCGAGTTTAATTCTATTCAACAACTTTGTGGCATTATGACTTTTTTATATATATAAGTTAAAAGATGTTAAAAAAATATAATTACAATATGACATAATATTTGTAAATTTATAATTTAAATGTATTATTATATAATAAATTTTTATTTAAAGTTTTGTATGTATCAATTCCAATTCTAAAAAATGTATAATCTTTACTTACATTTTGAAGCTAAAATTTTAATTTAAAATTTAAAAATTCATCATATTAATTATTGATGTCTAAATTTAAAAGTTAATTATATATTTTAATATAATCAATTTTTAAATTTAAATATCAATATTTAATAAGATAAAATTTTAAATATTGAGTTAAACTTTAATTAAATAAAATAATGTAATTTAAAATTAAAACTCTAATTTATTTTAAAAGTCAAAATTGATATGTATTTTTGCTTTTGTTTATACATTTATCTTAATATTATATTTGTATTTATTTATTTAATAATATACTAAAATTATAAATTTATAATATTTTTATGTAATATTATAAATATATTATTGTCATAAAGATATTCAGCTGAGTCATTGTAATAAGACATTCAAGAAAATTAGAAAAACAAATAAGAAGAAGCAATACACTAAAAAGTTAGGTAGGGTTATTATCGTATGTTAAATAGTTAATGTAATATTTTTTTTATGTAATTATCTATTATATCATTATATTATATTTTTTTCAAAATTTTATTTTTTTAGATTTTTTAATAAATTAAATGGTATAATAATCAATTAAAATAAAAAAATAATATTAATAATTAAAAATATAACAATCACATTACCTTAAAATGTTGTTTCATTCGTAGGGCGGTGCTCATGTGATTATGAACAAGAGACTAAAAATTAAAAAAATGTTAGATTTGAACTTTTGAGGCAAGTAGTGGTATATTATGAGAATGTGAAAGCTATTTAATAAATGCTCTGTCATAATTTTTCTTTCATTAAAATTTTTTATTAAATTTTTATGACATATTTTTGGAGAAAAAAATAAAATTTAAAAGATTTATCCTATCATACAATAGTTTAATAATTAAAAAATATAAAATAACAATACATAAAATTAAAATTTAAAGTTAAAATATGAGTAATGCAGTGGTGCCATGTCACTTATTTTTAAAAGTGAATTTTATATTATTTAATAATTGATTATTTTTATTTTTTTAAGATTCGTAATATTATACATATCAACTAATTTTATGACATGATTTATATCATTTATTAGTTATAAATTTTCATCTCCTTGTCATTGTTAAAAAATATATAGAGATAATAATGCTACATTCATCTAATTTAGATTTTGTTTGGTATGGTTTTAGTTTTGGATTTTTATTTTTTATTTTTTATATATTTAAGAACTAATACCATATTCCAATTAAATCTAATAAATTTAATTTTTTATAATAAATTTTTATTTCTAAATATAGTAATAATTATTAAATATATAAAAAATAAAAACTTAAATTCTAAAACCAAAATCATACTAAACATAGTCATAATTATTCTATTTTGACTTTTTAATTTATAAATATTAATTTCATTTTAAATTTAAAAATAGTATATAAATGACAATTAATTTTTTTAAAATGAATTTATTCAACAAAAATTATGTAAATTTTTTTTTAATAATAGTTTATAAATGATTAAAAATTTTTTTAAAATGAATTTATTCAACAAAAATTATG